>OZ030016.1:44155555-44385555 GCA_964023405.1 Apodemus agrarius
TTCCAATTTGTATCCCTTTGACTTCCTTATGTTGTCTAATTGCTCTCGCCAGAACTTCAAGTACTCTATTGAAAAGATATGGAGAGAGAGGGCAGCCTTGTCTAGTCCCTGATTTTAGTGGGATTGCTTCAAGTTTCTCTCCATTTATTTTGATGTTGGCTATTGGTTTGCTGTAGATTGCTTTTACTATGTTTAGGTATGGGCCTTGAATTCCTGCTCTTTCCAAGACTTTTAGCATGAAAGGATGCTGAATTTTGTTGAATGCTTTTTCAGCAGCTAATGAGATGACCATGTGGTTTTGTTTCTTTTAGTTTGTTTATGTAGTGGATTACATTGATGGATTTCCGTATATTGAACCATCTCTGCATCCCTGGGATGAAGCCTACATGATCGTGGTAAATGATCGTTTTGATGTGCTCTTGGATTCGTTTGGCAAGAATTTTATTTACTATTTTTGCATCGATATTCATAAGAGAAATTGGCCTGTAGTTCTCTTTCTTTGTTGGATCTTTTTGTGGTTTAGGTATCAGCGTAATTGTGGCTTCGAAGAATGAGTTGGGCAGTGTTCCTTCTGTCTCTATTTTGTGGAATATTTTGAAGAGTATTGGTGTTAAGTTTTCTTTGAAGGTCTGGTAGAATTCTGCACTAAAACCATCTGGTCCCGTACTTTTTTTTGGTTGGGAAGCTTTCTATAACCCCTTCTATTTCTTTAGGGGTTATGGGACTATTTAGGTGATCTACTTGACACTGATTTAATTTTGGTATTTGGTATCTGTCTAGGAAATTGTCCATTTCCTCCAGATTCTCCAGTTGTGTTGAGTATAGACCTTTGTAGTAGGATCTGATGATCTTTTGGATTTCCTCAGTTTCTGTTGTTATGTCACCCTTTTCATTTCTAATTTTGTTAATTTGGATACTGTGTCTGTGTCCTTTGGTTAGTCTGGCTAAGGGTTTATCTATCTTGTTGATTTTCTCAAGAAACAGCTCCTGGTTTTATTGATTCTTTGTATTGTTTCTTTGTTTCTACTTGATTGATTTCAGCCCTGAGTTTTATGATTTCCTCTCTTCTACTCCTCCTGGGTAAATTAACTTGTTTTTCTTCCAGGGCTTTAAGGTGTGCCGTTAAGCTGCTAGTGCATTCTCTCTCCAGTTTCTTTTTGGATGCACTTAGAGCTATGAGTTTTCCTCTTAGCACTGCTTTCATTGTGTCCCATAGATTTGGGTAGCTTGTACCTTCATTTTCATTGAATTCTAAAAAGTCTTTGATTTCTTTTTTTATTTCTTCCTTGACCAAGGTGTCATTGAGTAGAGTATTGTTCAGTTTCCATGTGTATGTGGGCTTTCTGTTGTTTTTGTTGCTATTGAAGACCACTCTTACTCCATGGTGATCTGATAGGAGGCATGGGATTAGCTCGATCTTCTTGTATTTGTTGACATCTGTCTTGTGACCAATTATATGATCAATTTTGGAGAAGGTACCATGCGGTGCTGAGAAAAAGGTATATTCTTTATCTTTAGGATGAAATGTTCTATATATATATCTGTTAAATCCAATTGGTCCAGAGTTTCAATTAGTTTCACTGTGTCTCTGTTTAGTTTCTGCTTTCCTGATCGGTCCATTGAGGAGAGTGGAGTGTTGAGGTCACCCACAATTATTGTGTTTGGTGTAATGTGTGCTTTAAGCTTTAGTAAGGTTTCTTTTACGAATGAGGGTGCCCTTGCATTTGGAGCATAGATGTCCAGTATTGAGAGCTCTTCTTGGTGGATTTTCCCTTTGACCAGCAAGAAGTGACCTTCTGAGTCGCTTTTGATGACTTTAGGTTAAAAGTCAATTTTATCTGATATTATAATGGCTACTCCAGCTTGTTTCCTGAGACCATTTGCTTGTAAAATTGTCTTCCAGCCTTTTACTCTAAGGCAATGTTTGTCTTTAACAGATGTGTGTGAGATGTGTTTCCTGTATGCAGCAAAATGTAGGGTCCTGTTTCCATATCCAGTCTGTTAATCTATGTCTTTTTATTGGGGAATTGAGTTCATTGATGTTAAGAGATATTAAGAATAGTAATTATTACCTCCAGACATTTTTGAAATTATTATTTTTTTTTTATATTTGAGAGGTTATCTCCTTTTGTGTTTGATGAGAGGAGGTTTCTATCTTGCTTCTTCCCGGGTGTAGTTTCCTTCCTTGTCTTGGTGTTTTCCCCCTATTATCCTTTGTAGGGCTGGATTTGTGGAAAGATATCATGCAAATTTGGTTTTTGTCATGGAATACCTTGATGTCTCCATCTATGGCGATTGAGAGTTTTGCTGGGTAAAGTAGTTTTGGCTGAAATTTGTGTTCTCTTAGAGTTTGCATGATATCTGCCCAGGATCTTCTAGCTTTCATGGTCTCAGGTGAGAAGTCTGGTGTAATTCTGATAGGTCTTTCTTTATATGTTACTTGGCCTTTTTCTCTTGCTGCCTTTAATATTCTTTCTTTGTTTAGTACATTTGGAGTTTTGATTATTATGTGACGGGAGGTATTTCTGTTCTGGTCCAGTCTGTTTGGGGTTCTATAGGCTTCTTGTATATTCATGGGCATCTCTCTCTTTAGGTTGGGGAAGTTTTCTTCCATAATTTTGTAGAAGATATTTGCTGGCCATTTAACTTGTAAATCTTCACTCTCGTCTATACCTATATTTCTTAGGTTTGGTCTTCTCATTGTGTCCTGGATTTCCTGGATGTTTTGGGTTACAACCTTTTTGCATTTAGTATTTTCTTTGACTGTTGAATCAATGGTTCCTATGGTATCTTTGGCTTTTGAGATTCTGTCTTCTATCTCTTATATTCTATTGTTGATATTTGCATCTATGGCCCCTGATTTCTTCCCAAGGTTTTCTATCTCCAATGTTGTCTCCCTCTGTGATTTCTTAGTTGTTTCTACTTCTGTTTTTAGAACCTGGATGGATATGCTCAGATCTTTAACTTGCTTGATTGTGTTTTCATGTATTTCTTTAAGAGATTTTTGTGTTTCCTTTTTCATAGCTTCTACTTGTTGACCCACGTTCTTCTGTATTTCTTTAAGTGATTTTTGTCTTTCCTCCTTATTGGTTTCTGCTTTTTGATCCATCTTCTCCTGAATTTCTTTAAGTGATTTTTGTATTTGCCTTGTAAAGGCTTCTAACTGTTGATCCATTTTCTCCTCTATTTCTTTAAGAGATTTATCTATGTGTTCAGCTACCAGCATCCTGACCAGTGATTTTAGATCCAAGTCTTGTTTTTCTGGTGTGTTAGTGTATCCAGGGCTTCCTGTTGTTGGCGAACTGGGTTCAGATGCTGTCATGCTGCCTTGATTTCTGTTAGTAACGTTCCTTCATTTTCCTTTTACCATTTGGTTATTTCTGGTGTTAGTTGGCCTTGTTGTCACTGGCTGGTGTTTGAACCTCCCGCAAGGCTGGGCTCACCTGTTTCTCTACTGGTGATTATATGTAACCACTGCTCTAGGGGACCTCGAGCTTGCTGCCACCTGCTGCCTCGGTGCAAGGCTGGAGGGCATGGAGAAGTCCCACAGAGCCTCAGCGCTGGGCCTGCCTGGTGGCAAGAGCCTGGTGGATCCACCCACGTGATGGTAGCCCTGGCAGGAGTCTGTCTACCTGGGCCACTCTAGCTGTGTCCTGGTATCAATATGGAGGCTTACGGCTACCATTTTTTTGGTTTTTCAAGACAGGGGTTTCTCTGAGTAGTTCTGGCTGTCCTGGAACTCACTCTGTAGACCAGGCTGGCCTTGAACTCAGAAATCCACCTGCCTCTGCCTCCCAAGTACTGGGATTAAAGCCGTGGCCTGAATTCATTATTTTTAATAGCTGAATAGTACTCCATTGTGTAAATGTACCATATTTTCTGTATCCATTCCTCTGTTGAGGGATATCTGGGTTCTTTCCAGCTTCTGACTATTATAAATAAGGCTGCTGTGAACATTGTGGAGCATGTGTTCTTTTTACATTGTTGGTGCATCTTCTGGGTATATGCCCAGGAGTGGTATACCTGGGCGATCAGGTAGTACTATGTCCAATTTTCTGAGGAACCACAAAACTGATTTCTAGAGTAGTTATACCAGCTTGCAATCCCATCAGCAATGGAGGAGTGTTCCTCTTTCTCTACATCCTCAACAGCATCTGCTGTCATCTGAGTTTTTGATCTTAGCCATTCTGACTGGTATGAGGTGGAATTTCAGGGTTGTTTTGATTTGCATTTTCCAGACGATTAAGGATATTGAACATTTCTTTAGGTGTTTCTAGCTGTTTGGTATTCCTCAGTTGAGAATTCTTTGCTTAGCTCTGTACCCCATTTTTAATAGGGTCATTTGGTTCTCTGGATTCTAACTTCTTGAGTTCTTTTATATATTGGATATTAGCCCTCTGTCAAACGTAGGATTGGTAAAGATCTTTTCCCAATCTGTTGGTTGCCATTTTGTCCTATTGACAGTGTCCTTTGCCTTACAGAAGATTTGCAATTTTATGTGGTCCCATTTGTCAATTCTTGATCTTAGAGCATAAGCTATTGGTGTTCGGTTCAAGAAAATTTCCACTGTGCCCATTGATCCAGGTTCTTCCCCCCTTCTCTTCTATTAGATTCAGTATATTTAGTTTTATGTGGTGGTCCTTGATCCATTTGGATTGAGCTTTATACAGGGAGATAAGAAGGGATCAAATTTCACTCTTCTACATGTTGACTGCCGGTTGAACCAGCACCATTTGTTGAAAATACTGTCTTTTTTTCCACTGGATGGTTTTAGATTCTTTGGATAGAATGACTTTTATATGATTGGAGCAGAAAGAAGTACTATTCAAAAATTAGCATGAAATCACAGAAAGGAAAACATAAGTGAAGAAAGCAAATATTTCAGTTATTATGATAACTTTATTATGTTTATTGGATGACAAATTAATGTCTTGTGAAATATCCAAGGCATCCTCATTCAACAGAACAAAGAATGGTATATAAAGAGCATTATAACTTATTTCTCCCTTCTTTTTTTACTAAAAGATTTTTCCATGTAATATATTCTGATCATGCCTTTCCTCTTCTTCAACTTTTCCCAGATCCTCCCAATCTCCCACTCACTCAACTCTATGGTCTTTCTTTCTGTCTCACTTAAACAAACAAAACTGATCAACACTCAGGAAACTCATACACAGAAAAAGCCCCCACAAAGACAGAACTCCAAATTAAAACTAAGATATTTGTAAAATATTAGAGAATTTTATTTAAGTAGATCAATGTGTTTGTTTATTTATGTAATGTTATCTGATACTTCAGATTTTATAAACACCTAAATTTGAGACAAATTATAAGCTGAGATACATGAGTGTGAGTGCTGTTGACATTGATATGCAGAATTCTAGCTAATCAATAGCTAGAATATAAAAGACTCTTTTAAAAATTTTAAGACTCTTTTTTAATATTTATTTATTTTAATTATATAAGTACACTGTTGCTATATTCAGACACACCAGAAGAAGGCATAGAATCAGATTGCAGATGGTTTTGAGGCACCGTGTGGCTGCTGGTAACTGAACTCAGGACCTCTGGAAGAACAGTGCTCTTAACCACTGAGCCATCTCTCTGGCCCCAAAAAGACTCTTTAGAACAGGTTAAAATGCATGGCTGAAATAATACATGGATTACTATAAGAATACTCAATTTACTAATTATCATGATAGCAAATATGTAAGCAAGGTATATTTACATTTGTCAAATTGGCAAAGGTTTAAAACTGGTTTTATTCGGTGTTATAAAGGAAAAGCTTGATGCTGACTGGATCAGTAGTTAGCCAGATGATCTAAAAAGCAGTTTGTGTATCTGTATCAAGAAGATGAAAATGTCTATGCATGATTCAGCCATTTGGTTGTAGAATTCTGTCATAAAGAAATAAACAGAGTTGTAAAGGATAACTCCCAAAGACATTCATTTCAGCATTAGTAATCAAACCCACAAATGACAAATCAGGAGAATCTTGTGTACTGAATTAAACCAGTGAAGTCACATTCCTAAGTTATATTTCCATGCAATGAAAAGCTTGTAGACACATTTTTCCTCCAAAGACTCTATCCCAGAATCTCTGCATGTTTGCCCTGCCCATTTTACCTCTTACCAATGTTCTCAACATTTTCCTAATGATCATGTATTACCAAAAGTCTTGTGTAACTAATGGGCATTTGCTTTGGAGAAGGAGTTTGTTTTCACTCATTAAAGTGCTAACCCAAGAATCTCAGTGGGAATTTGCACAGCACCACTTTTGGCATTTTCTCTCTTGGCTTCTCTCTATTAAAGATACTGACTTGGGTAACTGATGGGCCAGTCAGCTTCTCTTGTGATACTCTTTAGAGGCAGGAGAAGGAACCGAGGAAGGTGCACCAATGGGGAAGGTTATCATCAGCCTGGTCTAGTTCTTTTTGATTTGTGAAGGGTTTCTTACTACACTTGTAGACATCAGTTTTGAGATGATATGCTAAGGCAGCAGATTATTGAAGGTGGATACTGTTTATTATAATTATAGGATTTTATAAGTCTATAAGGAATATACACTGTTTAAAATGCCTACAATTGAACTTTTGGAGTGGAGAAATAGGCAGACTCATTAATAAAATTAAAATAATATATGTCCATAAATGCTTTGCCTTACTGTGTGCACATGTACTAAAGGAGTTCTTGGTATCAATGGAGACCTGAAGTCAATGTTGGATCCTCTGGAAATAAGGTGGTTGTGAGATGCCATGTATGTGCTGGGAATCCGACTCAGGTCTTCTGGAAGAACAAGTGCTCTTAACTGCTATGCCATCTCTCCAGCCCCTGTAATTGATCTTTAGAAGTTTTATATTTGCAAGTTTTTATAAAGTCTATTTAAAAATGAAGTAGATGGCTTTTAGAACAGTATGAATTTATTATCTAGTAGTTAAGGAATCTCATGACAGGGACAGATGATAGGGAAGGTAATAGTTGTTAGTGACTCAGCCTGTGAAATTCCACATGAGGACAGCTTGCGGATGCTACTAGCTGATTTGCACAGATGTTTAAAGAAATCACTTTGGGTGGGAGTGTGTGAAGGAATCTGCCTGAGGCACTGGGACCCATTCTTTTCCCGCTGAGTGGAAAATGCTGTTTGGCTGGAGAGGCAAAGCAAGCATTGCCTGAATGCTGATTCTTGAGGACCCATATCCTTTTATCTGCCAGTTGCTTCTGTTGTAACAAGACATGATTAGGATAGCCAGTGATCAGAAACAAGGTATAGTGGGAGAAAACTATATTCTTAGTAATGTAGTAGGAATATGTAAAATCTCTTATAGAGTAACCATCAAGCAAAAAATCAACTGTAGAAGCTACAGGGGCAATGGAATTTCTTGAAATCATTTATCACTTGCACGAGGGGGAAGTAATTTAGAAGGGGATCAAATCTATAGCCTATACAATTTTACACAGGGAAATGGAAAAATAAAAAGTTAGCAAAGACCATTAATAAAAAGACATTCATTTGAGGCAAAGAAATTTCCATTCTCTTTGAATTTCCTGGTAGCTACATCCCAACCCCCATCTTATGGAACAGATGGTTAAAAGTTTCTAGCTTTGCATGATGTTTATCATAATGACAAATGTATAAGTAGTCTTGTGGTTGGGTGCTTAGCATCTCTCTAGTAAATGTAACTCCTTTGCTTAAGGAACTGGCAGATTATGTATTCCTATTGTCTCTGTAACTTTAAAATCTGATAGCTTAGGCATAGAGCAATCAATACACCAGATAAAACATATCTTTACTCTTTCAAGTCACTTGCCTAGAATAGTTATTTTCTTACACAGGAATGTCATTTCTGTTTTGTCAATTTTGCTATGTCTAAGCAGAAAGAAAACATGCCTGACATAAATATGTTCTAAGAATTGCTGTAAACTGTTTTTAATGTTGAAGAAGGGTGCAATAGAGGCAGATTGAAAACATTATTTTGCTAGGCATTGTGATAGCAGATGTTTATGCATGTTTCAACCAATCTAGGACGCAGATAGCTCTATGATAATTAAGAAAACTAGGGCTTAAAAAGAAGTGACATACAAATGATTCCCAAGAAGAAGAAAGGAGAGGACCCTGGGCCTGTAAAGATTGGATCCAGTTTTGTAGAGAAACCGTGGGGGGAGGGGGAATGATTGGGGAATAGTTGGGGGGAGAGGAATTATGGGACGTATGGTGGGGGGGAACTGGGAAAGGGGAAAGCCTTTGGAATATAAACATAGAATATAGAAAATAAAAATTATAAAAAAAAAGAAGTGACATAACCCACAAGGATGACCACAGAAAACATAAGCAATTCTAATTGTCAATAAAGACATACAGGAACTTGCTGGTAGGGCTCTAAAATGACACTTTTGCTTAGGAAAATAATTTGACAGTTCCTCAACGTTATGCATAAAGCTACTATAATAGCTATACTTCCACTTCTATGCATATGAACAAGTGAGCTGAAAATGTGTTCACATAAAGTCTTATACATGAATTTTCACATAATTATTAATAATTTCCCATATATGAGAATCATATACAATAAATAGATAAACAAAGTATAATAGATTTAAACAACGGGATATTAATTAGTTTTAAAAAGGCATGAAATATTGATATATGTGGTCCTAGTTTGGTTTCTGTTGCTATGATCAGACATAGATCAAAACCAACTTGAGGAGGGGAGGGTTTATTTGACTCATAATTCTATGTCATAGTACATCATGAAAACCAAGATAGTAACTCAAAGCAGAAACCTTTGGCATTAAAAAATAAAGCAGAGACCATAGAGGAATGATGTTTACTTTCTTGCTTTATCTGGCTTCTTTATTTACCTTTTTTATGCAGCCCAGGTCTGTCAAGTCAGGGATAACACTGTCTATAGAGGACTGAGACCCTCTGCATCAATCAATAAACAAGAGATTTTCTCACAGACTTTGCCACATGCTAGTCTATTGGAGGCAATTCCTCAATTGAAGGTCCTTCTTTCAAGTTTGTCAACTTGGCAACCAAGATTAGCCATCACAGTGCTATGACATAGATGAACCTGAAAAATGCTTTGCTAAGGGAAAGAAGCCATGCACCAAATACCACACACTGGATGATACCATTTATATGAAGTGTCTCACATTGGAAAATCCATACAAAACAGAATTAGATTAGTGTTTGCCAGGGACTAGGGAAGTGGTTGAGGTTGAGCATGGAATTTTTAGTAATTTGGAGCAAATGTTATGGAATTTTGTAGAGATGGTAGCTAAACAACATCATCAATATTTTAAATATCATCTTTACACTTTACATACTTTAGTTTTATACTTTAAATGGGGTAAATTTTATTGTCTGCTAGTAGTTATAAACCCATTGTTTTCTGTCTTTTGCAAGCATCTTTATTCATACATTGGCACCAGTATTCCAGATCTCGAGTTACCATGATTATTCTAGGTTTCAGTTGGAGAGTCACATCCCAGTTCACTTTTTACTCCCTACATTCTTATTTTTAGATTATATTACCTTTCTTCATCTGCATTATTTTTTTTTAGAAACATCTTTTTTTATTATTGTATATATTCTATATTTACAATTCATTTCCCTTTTTCTGGTTCCCCCTTCATCTGCATTCTTATTTGGAAAACAGATTCTAATAACGTTGTCTCTCCTAAGGGTGTTGTGAGATGTTACAACAGAGTTCAATAAATGTTAGTAGAATATATGACCCATCTATGGAGCTGTGAAGATCAAATAAGTTTGAATATTCATTGTATTCATTTTATTCACTTATTCATTTGAACTTAGTAAGTACCAGCCATTGTGCTAAGAACTAGGAAAAATAGGAACATTAGAGACTGCTTACTGCTATACAATGCAGAATAAAGGTAAATATTAAAATTTGGGGGCAGTATTACTTTCCAATAAGTGTTAATGTTGCAGCAATACACAGGATAAAAAATGTTTTAAAATATATGTTTAAGTAGATATTTAGTAGTTTATATCTTGGAAAAGGATCTATAGGATGTCTATAGACAGGGCTTAATGATCAGCAAAGGTCTGGCAAAGTGATTCACTGACTGATTCCTCACAAGCAAAAAAAAATCTAGAAAATTGTCACATGAAAAGAAACAATTGAATTATATCCTTCTGAAGAGTATGTAGGGTTCCTTCTGGTCTGAGCCAGTGCCCTGAGCAGACCTTGGGTGCTGGATCTGAACCCCATCCCACAACATCCAGAGGAAGCTCAACTCCCAGATGCTCTAACACATCCAGGATCACAGGATTTCATAATCCCAGAGGCATATGGACTCCCAGGAGCTCTGACATACCCAGGATCTCAGTATTACAGGATCACAAAAACAACTGGACTCTGAGGAGTTCTGACACAACCAGGATCACAAGAGGGACAGGTTCCATTAGAGATAGCAAGGGTAGGTAGCACTAAAGATAATCAGATGGCAAGAAGCAAGTACATAAGCAACAGAAACCAAGGCTACTTGGAATCATCAGAACTCAGTTTTCCCACCACACCAAGTTCTGGATATACCATCACAATGGAAAAGCAAGATTCAGATTTAAAATCACTTTTCATGATGATGATAGAGGACAATAAAGAAATTACAAAGGGAGATAACACTGGGGCTAGTAAACCTAGGAAAGAAATCAGGAGTCATAGATGTAAGCATCAACAACAGAATACAAGAGATAGAAGAGACAATCTCAGGTGCAGAAGATACTATAGAAAGCATTCACACAACAGTCAAAGAAAATGCAAAATGCAAAAAGCTCTTAACCCAAAACAACCAGGAACTCTAGGGCACAATAAGAAGATCAAACCTAAGGATAATAGGTATAGAAGAGAGAAAAGATTCCCATTTTAAAAGGCCAATAAATATCTTCAACAAAATATAGAAGAAAACTTCCCTAACCTAAAGAGAGAGATGCCCATAAACATACAAGAAGCCCACAGAACCCCAAATAGACTGGACCAGAAAAGAAATTCCTACCACGACATAATAATCAAAGCACCAAATGTAGAAAACAAAGAAAGAATATTAAAAGCAGTAAGGGAAAAAAGGTCAAGTAACATATAAAGGCAGACTTATCAGTATTACACCAGATTTCTACCAGAGACAATAACAGTGAGAAGATCCTGGGCAGATCTCATACAGACCCCAAGAGAACACAAATGCCAGCCCAGACTACTATACTCAGCAAAACTCTCAATTACCATAGGTGGAGAAACCAAGATTCTTCATGACAAACCAAATTTACACAATATCTTTCCATAAATCCAACCCTACAAAGGATGATAGATGGAAAACTTTAACACAAAGAGGGAAACTACATCCTAGAAAAGACAAGAAAGTAATATTTCAACAAACCCAAAAGAAGATTGCCACACAAACATAATTCCACCTCTTACAACAAAAAGAACAAGAAGCAGCAATCACTATTCCTCAATATCTCTTAACATCAATGGATTCAGTTCCCTAATAAAAAGACATAGACTAACAGACTGGATGCATAAACAGGACCCAGCATTTTGCTGCATACAGGAAAAGCACCTCAGTGACAAAGACAGACACTACCTTAGAGTAAAAGGCTAGAAAAAATTCCAAGCAAATAGTCCCAAGAAACAAGCTGGAGTAGCTATTCTAATATCAAATAAAATCAACTTTCAACCAAAAGCTATCAAAATAATAAAGAAGGACACTTCATATTTGTCATAGGAAAAATCTATTAAGATGAACTCTCAATTCTGAACATCTATGCTCCCAATGCAATGACACCCACATTCATAAAAGAACCTTTACTAAAGCTCAAAGAACACATTGCACCTCACACAAAAATAGTGAGAGACTTCAACACCCCTCTGTAATCACTGGAGAGATCATGGAAACAGAAACTAAACAGAGACAGAGTAAAACTAAGAGAAGTTCTGAACCAAATGGATTTAACAGATATCTATAGAACATTTCATCATAAAGCAAATGAATATACCTTCTTCTCAGCACCTCATGGTACCTTCTCCAAAACTGACCATATATTTAGTCACAAAACAGGCATCAATAGATACAAGAAGATTGAAATAATCCCATGCATCCTATCAGAGCATCATGGACTAGGGCTGGTCTTCAATAACAGCAAAAACAACAGAAAGCACACATACACATGGAAGCTGAACAACACCCCACTCAATGATAACTTGGTCAGGGAAGAATTAGAGAAATTAAAGACTTTTTAGAATTTAATGAAAATGAAGACACACATACCAAAACTTATGGGATATAATGAAAGCAGTGCTAATAGGAAAAGTCATAGCTCTAAGTGCCTCCAAAAACTGGAGAGAGCATACACTAGCAGCTTGACGGTACACATGAAAGCTCTAGAACAAAAAGAAGAAAATATACCCAAAAGGAGTAGATGCCAGTAAATAATCAAACTCAGGGCTGAAATCAACCAAATAGAAACAAAAAGAACTATACAAAGAATCAACCAAACCAGGAGCTGGTTCTTTGAGAAAATCAGCAAGATAGATAAACCCTTGGCTAGACTAACCAAAGAGCACAGAGACAGTATCCAAATTAACAAAATCAGAACAAAAGGGGAGACATAACAACAGAAATCAAGGAAATTTAAAAAAAATCATCAGATCCTACTACAGAAGCCTATACTCAACAAAACTAGGAAATCTGGATGAAATGAACAATTTTCTAGACAGACACAGGGGAGCAAAATACCCATGGAAGGAGTTATAGAGACAATGTATGGATCAGAGACTCAGAGACTGAAGGAAAGGTCATCCAGAGACTTCCCTACCTCGGGATCTATTCCATATACAGTCACCAAATACAGACACTATTATGGATGCAAGTGCTTGCTGATAGGATCCTGATTTGGCTGTCTTCTGAGTGGCTCTGCCAGAGCCTGAGAAATACACAGGCTGATGCTAGCAGCTAAACATTGGACTGATCACTGGGTTCCTAATGGAGGAGAGAAAAAGACTAGAGAGAGAAAAGACTGAAGGAGCAGAAGGTGTTTGCAACCTCATAGGAAGAACAATATCAACCAACCAGATCCCCCAGAGCTCCCAGAGACTAAACCACCAACCAAAGAATACACATGGAAGGACTCATGGCTCTAGTCACATATGTAGCAGAGGGTGGCCTTGTTGGCTATCAATGGGAGGAAAGGCCCTTGGTCCTGTGAAGACTCAATGCCCTATTGTTGAGGAATTTGAGGGCAGGGAGGCAGGAGTGGGTTGGAGGGTGGAGGAGCACCCTCATAGGAGCAGGGGAGGGGGAGGGGATCGGGGATATTTTGGGGGACAGAAAGGGGATAACATTTGAAATGTAAAGAAAATATCTAATTAAAAAGAAGAAAGAAAAAAGAAAAGTAACAAAATACACATTCAGGAATACTAAACAAACTTTTACAAATAAAAATAAAAATAATTAACAAAAGAAAAGTATGTAGTGTTTTACATTTTTTACTGTTTATGGTTTTCCTTGTCATTATAACTGAGGGAGCGAATTAATCTGGAACCATGAGCAGTGCTTGCAGCTTGGTGAGTTTCATTGTGAGGTGTCTGGCTGGGGAGCGATACCTCACTGGGGATCCCTCAATCAACTGCCAGTCTTCTCTCTTTGGATAGTTAGAACTGCCTGTGTGAAATCCTCCAATCTCTTGATTGGAGTGTAAAATCCTGGCTTCCAGATGCTGAGAGCTGAGGGTTCAGCAATGATTGGGATCAATTTGGAGAACAACTTCTCCTATAGGTACTCAATAGCTCCAAATCCCCAATGGCTATGAGGTCTGTGTTCAGGAAGGCCTAATGACTACCTTCTGTTTACAAAATAGGGACTCTCAGAATTGAGTCTGTCTCAGCTTTCTCTAGAGGCCTTGTTCATGGCCAAGGCTTCCTCTGAATTCCTGGCTTAACAGGTCTGGAACAAGATTTATAGTATTGAGTTTCTCAGTGTCTGAGTACTCCTCCTGTTCTTCCAAGTGTCTGACCATTTGGCTAGACATGAAACCATCACTCAGTCTTGTCTTTGCTCTATCCGAAGGCAGATCTACTTTTCAGTCACAGGCTTAGCATTATTGATGACAAGATAGACAGTGGGTTATAAGTCATGTGAGGTACACTTGATGAACATGGTAAGCATACATCTTTGCTTACTTATAACTGTACTGTGCTGACCTCAGCACATATTATGAGTCTATTTGCTTTCCCTGGCCTAAGGGGCTTGTTTGTTTCTTTGTTTTTAACCAGGCAAGGTAAATTAAGTAACAGTGATAAATGTCCATTTCAATCGTATTCAAAAATCTCTTCTGATTGGATTCTGACTGGCTTCCACATTTAAAGGAATTAGGCCTTGAGCTGGTTAGTTTTTACAACTTGACACAAAAGTCAGGGTCAGATGGGAAGAGAAAACCTGAGTTGAGAAAATACCTCTATCAAAGCAGCCTGTAGGCAACATTGTGCGAGCACTGTTTTGATTAATAATTGATATGGAGACCAGCCCATTGGTGGTGTAACTCCTGGACAAGTGGTCTTGGGTAGTATAAGAAAGCAAAATAAGTAAGTCATGGAGAATAACCCATTAGCCAGAATTCCTTTATAGTTCCTTCTTCAGTTCCTGCCTCCACGTTTCTGCCCTGATTGTATTCCCTAATGATGGACTATGATCAGGACATGTGAGCTAAATAAACGCTTCCCTCTACAAGCTGATTTTGATCATGGCCTTTATTCCAGAAATAGAAAAAAAATACATTCCAGCAATTTGTAATTTTAAGAGCTATAGATCTGTTTTAGTATAATATCATTTTATAAATAAAAATTTAGTATGAATATTAAATATTATATTTCAGGCACTAAATGAATTCTAATATAATAAAATGAACCAGAGCAGTCTTAGTGGGAGACTGAAAAGGATGGATTTTCTATCTAGTGAATATTCGTAACTGTCTCCTCATCTCAGCTTGCTACTTTGCTTCTCATAAGTCAGCTTGTCTAAGTGCTGGCTACTAAAGATCAACTGTGAATTTTAGATGTTCAGCAAGATGTCAGATGTTGCTTAGACGTTTCCAAGGAAACGGCTTTGCTTATCAGTTCTTGGCTCCGCAGAAGGACCAACTTTAAATACACTGTCTTCTAGTTATAGAAGCAATCAGCAAGGGTGTTTATACCTCTGAAGAGCTTCCTAACCCATTTTAACATATAATAATGACAAGAATAAATTCATCTCATGATTTTCACTTGAATTTTGATTTCTGTACTTTTATTTATGCTATTTTTATTCTTTCTGAGAGAGAATCTTTAGATTAGTGTGGGTTTGGACTCTTACATAGTCCAGAATTATCTTGAACTTCCTATTTTCTTGCATCCCTTTTGTGGGTCCCCCTTTTCCTCGTGGGTTTTTGGCAGACAGCACTCAAAGAACAAAAGGAGCAGAAGTGGGGACATGATTCAGATAGTGATGAGTATGAGGGAAAGAACTTCCAGGAGTCAGGTTTAGAGAGACAGCTCGTTTTATTGTCCCAGGGGCAAGATGCATAAGTGCTCCTAGGGTTACAGGTAGAAAGGGTTGATTGATCACAACACAGCACCTAATCATATGGGTGGGAAGGGCTGATTGATTGGTCTTAACACAGTGCCTAATTATCATACAGGTGGGAGTGAAGAGCAGGGCTTGTAGGAAACTTTCTACAGGGTTATCTTCCAAATAAGGTCATGCATCTGTACTTAGAGACACTCTCCAGTTAAGGATGGGTGGAGAAGAGGAAGGCCCACTGAGAGATAACTCAGAAAGCTATCTGGACCTGGTGGATTATGACCTTAACAGCTGGGCTCTCCAATATCTTTCTTAGTGCTGGGATTAATGGTAAGTACCATAAAGAAAGTTTATATGGTGCTGTGGATGGATGTGTGGGTCTTGAGCATGTTAGAAGAACACTTTACCAACTGAGTTACACCGCTGGCTTCTCCATTTTTAACACAAAGAAAGGGGTGATGGAAAACTCTAAGTTTCGAACGATGTGCTTGAGATTGAATATTCCAATTTTACTCACTTCTTTAACATCATAGTGTTACTCTGAGGATGCTGATCTTAAGCTTTCATATTTGAAAATTCATGAAATAGGCTAATGTAATATAACATCATATGCCATATCTGCATGATGATTCTATTTGTGAAGCAATTGCAAGTCTGTGTCAAAACATCTGAGAAGAATGTAAATTAGAGCGTGTTCCATGGGGCCTTGTATTTTAGTAAAAGTAGGAAAAGTATTCTAAAAAATATTCAAATTTTCATGTACAAACAAATGTGAGGGGATTTCCAGTTAAATCAAGTATATCATCAGATTCTTCCATAAGCATTCCATAGATCTCTAGTAAGCCTATTTATGGAACAATAGATGGAGCCAAGAGTCATCCAGGATACTGCAGGTTGCTCTGGTAAGCCAGCTTTGTCCCACTGATCATTGCCTGTGTATATATAGACTTCTCTTACAGCTAAGGGTAAGCTCTTAGAAAACACACTTTAGCAGATAATGGATTAGCATTTAGAATAACTCTTTTAAAGATAAAAAAATGAAAATTTTGGCCATCTTGGCTCCCGGATGCCAGACAGATCTAACAGACAGCACCAGGTATGCAGATTTGGCCAAGTCTAACAATGCTCGGGTCTTAGCCTGTTAGGCTTTTGCCTGCACCCAGGGCCCAGGCAGCTCTGCAGGCCGTCTGTGTGCCAGCCCTGTTGAGGGAAGTTTGCCCTGCAGACTGACCAGCACTTGGAGGGGTTCTCTGCCATCTTGGCTCCTGAATGCTGGATAGAGCCCGAGTCTAACATTGCCATTACTTGGGTCTCAGCCTGTCAGGCATTTGCCTGCACCCAGGCCCTGGGCAGATCTGTGGGCCTTCTGTGTGCCAGCCCTGTCAGGGATCGTTTGCCCTGCAGAGTGATCAGCACTTGGAAAAGGTCCCCACAACATCCGCAATCTTTGCTCCCTGACAGAGCAGACAGGAAGCACCAGGTTCACAGAGACAACCCAAGTATAACATTGCTTGGGGCAAGACACACAAGGACTCCAATGGCACCCAAGAGGAGGGCAGCACATCAGCAATCTGTGCCAGGGGAAACCCAGTCATCCAGGGGTGTGGAAATAGCCTTACAGGCTCACAGGAGGTTCAAGCACCACCCAGTGACAACAAGACCAACTACCGCCAGAGATAACCAGATGTCAAAAGGCAAATGTAGGAATGTTACTAACAGAAATCAAGGCAAGATGGCAGCATCTGAATCCAATTCTCTAACAACAGCAAGTCCTGGATACCCCAACACCCAGAAAAACAAGATTTGGATTTAAAAATCACTGGTCATGATGCTGTTGGAGGAACACAAGAAGGACATAAATAAATCTCTTAAAGAAATACAGGAGAAAATGTATCAAAACGTAGAAACCCTTACAAGGGAAACACAAAAATCTTTTAAAGAAATTCAGGAGAATATGGGTCAAAAGATAGAAGCCAATAAAGAGGAAATGCAAAAATCATTTAAAGAAATACAGGAAAACGTGGGTCAACAGGCAGAAATCATGAAAGAGGAAACACAAAAATATCTTAATGAACTCCAGAAAAACACAAACAAGTGAAGGAACTGAGCAAAACCATCCAGGATCTAAAAATAGAAGTAGAAACAACTAAGAAATTGCAGAGGGAGACAACTTTGGAGATAGAAAACCTTGGGAAGAAATCAGGGACCATAGATGCAAATATCAAAAACAGAATACAAGAGATAGAAGACAGAATCTCAGATGCTGAAGATATAATAGGACCAAAGATACAATAGGAACCATGGACTCAACAGTCAATGAAAATGCAAAATGCAAAAAGCTTGTAACCCAAAACATCCAGGAAATCCAGGAGACAATGAGAAGACCAAACATAAGGATTATAAGTATAAATGAGGGTGAAAATTTACAACTTAAAGGGCCAGCAAATATCTTCAACAAAATTATGGAAGAAAACTTCCCTAACCTAAAGAGAGAGGTGCCCATGAATATACAATAAGCCTATAGAACTCCAAACAGACTGGACAAGAACAGAAATAACTCCTGTCACATAATAATCAAAACCCCAAATGTACTGAACAAAGAAAGAATATTAAAGGCAGTAAGAGAAAAAGGCCAAATAACATATAAAGGAGGACCTATGAGAATTACACCAGACTTCTCTTCAGAGACCATGAAAGCTAGAAGATCTCATGCAGACTCTAAGAGAACACAAATGCCAGCCAAGATTACTATACCCAGCAAAACTCTCAATCACCATAGATGGAGAAACCAAGATATTCCATGATAAAACCAAATTTACACAATATCTTTCCATAAACCGAGTCCTACAAAGGATAATAGACAGAAAATGCCAATACAAGGAGGGAAACTACACCCTGGAAAAAGTAAGATGGTAACCTTCTTTCATCAGACCCAAAAGATGATAACCACTCAAATATAAAAATAAGATAAAAATGACAGGAAGTAATAATCACTGATCTTTAATATCTCTTAACATCAATGGACTCAATTCCCCAAAGAACCTAATTCACTCAAGAGGAGTAGAAGGGAGGAAATCATCAAACTCAGGGCTGAAATCAATCAAGTAGAAACAAAGAGAACCATACAATGAATCAACAAAACCAGGAGCTGGTTCTTTGAGAATATCAACAAGAGAGATAAATCCTTAGCCAGACTAACCAAGGGGCACAGGGACAGTATCCAAATTAACAAAATTTGAAATTAAAAGGGAGATATAACAACAGAAACTGAGGAAATTAAAAAAAATCATGAGATCCTATTACAAAAGCCTATACTCAAAACAACTGCAGAATCTCTAGGAAATGGAGAATTTCCTAGACAGATACCAAATACTAAAATCAAATCAGGATCAAATAGATCATCTAAACAGTCCCATAACCCCTAAAGTAATAGAAGGGGTCATAGAAAGTCTTTCAACCAAAAAAAGCACATGACCAGATGGTTTTAATGCAGAATTCTATCAGACCTTCAAGGAAGACCTAACACCAATGCTCTTCAAACTATTCCATAAAATAGAAGCAAAAGGAACACTACCCAACTCGTTCTATGAAGCCACAATTACCCTGATACCAAAACCACACAAAGATCCAACAAAGAAAGAGAACTTCAGGCCAATTTTCCTTATGAACATTGATGCAAAAATACTCAATAAAATTCTTGCCAACTGAATCCAAGAACACATCAAAATGATCATTCACCATGATCAAGTAGGCTTCATCCCAGGGATGCAGGGATGGTTCAATATATGGAAATTCACCAATGCAATCCTCTACATAAACAAACTCAAAGAACAAAAACACATGGTCATTTCATTAGATGCTGAAAAAGCTTTTGACAAAATTCTCCATCCTTTCATGCTAAAAGTCTTGGAAAGAACAGTAATTAAAGGCCCATACCTAAACATTAGTAAAAGCAATATACAGCAAACCTGTAGCCAACATCAAACTAAATGGAGAGAAACTTGAAGCAATCTTTCTAAAATGAGGGACTAGGCAAGGCTTCCCTCTCTCTCCATATCTTTTCAATATAGCACTTGAAGTTCTAGTGAGAGCAATTAAACAACACAAGGACATCAAAGGGATACAAATTGGAAAGGAAGAAGTCTAACTATCACTATTTGCAGATGATATGATAGTATACTTAAGCGACCCAACAAACTCCACCAGAGAACTCTACAGCTGAAAAACAAATTCAGCAAAGTGGATGGTTATAAAATCACCTCAAGCAAATCAGTAGCCTTCCTATACTCAATAGATAAGCAGACTGAGAAAGAAATTAGAAAAATGACACCTTTCACAATAGCCCCAAACAATATAAAGTATCTAAGTTTGACTCTATCCAAACAAGTGAAAGATCTGTATGACAAGAACTTCAGGTCTATGAAGAAGGAAATGGAAGAAGACCTCAGAAAATGGAAAAATCTTCCATGCTCATGGATTGACAGGATTAATATAGTTAAAATGGCCATCTTGCCAAAAGCAAACAGATTCAACGCAATCCCCATCAAAATCCCAACTCAGTTCTTCATAGAGTTAGAAAGAGCAATTCTCAAATTCATCTGGAAGAACAAAAAACCCAGGATAGTTAAAACTATCATCAACAGTAAAAGAACTTCTGGGGGAATCAGTATCCCAGACCTCAAGCAATACTACAGAGCAGTAGTGTTAAAAACTGCATGGTATTGGTACAGTGACAGGCTGGTGGATCAATGGAATAGGATTGAAGACCTGGAAATGAACCCACACACCTATGGTCACTTGATCTTCAACAAAGGAGCTGAAACCATCCAGTGGAAAAAAGATAGCCTTTTCAACAAATGTTGCTGGTTCAATTGGAGGTCAGCATGCAGAAGAATGCGAATCAATCCATTCTTATCTCCTTTTACTAAGCTCAGCTCCAAGTGGACAAAGGACCTCCACATAAAACCAGACACACTGAAACTAATAGAAAAGAAACTAGGGAAGACCCTTGGGGACATGGGCACATGGGGAAAGTTTGTGAACAGAACACCAATAACTTATGCTCTAAGATCAAGAATTGACAAATGCAACCTCATAAAATTACCAAGTTTCTATAAGGCAAAAGACACTGTCAAAAGGACAAAATGGCAACCAACCTTACATCTGACAGAGGGCTGATATCCAATATATACAAAGAACTCAAGAAGTTAGACTCCAGAAAACCAAATAACCCTATTAAAAATGGGGTACAGAGCTAAACAAAGACTTTTCACCTGAAGAACTTCGGATGGCTGAGAAGCACCTTAAGAATTGTTCAGCATCATTAGTCATTAGGGAAATGTGAATCAAAACAACCCTGAGATTTCACCTCACATCAGTCAGAATGGCTAATATTAAAAACTTCGGAGACAGCAGATGGTGGCAAGGATGTGGAGACAGAGGAACATTCCTCCACTGTTGGTGGGATTGCAAGCTGGCACAACCACACTCGCAATCAATCTGTTGGTTTCTCAGAAAACTGGGCATGACACTTCTGGAGGATCCTTCTATGCCACTCCTGGGCATATACCTAGAGGATTCCCCGGCATGCAATAAATGAAATCATGAAATTCTTTTGCAAATGGTTGGTATTGGAAAATATCATCCTAAGTGAGGTAACTTATTCACAATAGAACACATATGGAATGAAGTTACTGGTAAGTGGATTTTATCCCAGAAACTCAGAATACCCAAAACACAACCCACATATCAAATCATTCCCAAGAAGAAGGAAGGAGACGGCCGGGTTCTGTAAAGGCTTTATGCAGCATTGTAGGGGATTGCCAGGACATAGGAGTGGGAGGGTGTTGATTGGGAAACTGGTGGAGGGAAGAGAAGTTATGGGACTTAGGGGCAGGGGGAAATTGGGAAAGGGAAAATCACTTGGAATGTAAACAAAGAATATAGAAAATTTAAACAAAAATTTTTTGATAACTTTTAATTATGAAAATGCTTTGTCTTTTTGTCCCACTAGAGAATATAGGAATATGGTTTAAAAACGGGGTAAAGATAATGACAAGGAGATGGCTTGTGGGTTAGGGTGACTTCTGCCAAACCTGTCAATCTTAGTTCCATCCTTACGACCTCCATGGTGGAGGAAGAGAACTGACTCCTACAAGTTGACTCTCATTTCCACACATACCACAGCACAAGGACATCCAGCACTGCTCCAATGTGGGATCATTTCCTTCCTTCCTTCCTGTGTGTGTTTGTGTATGTTTGTGTGTGTTTGTAAGTTATGGCAGATGTTTGCTGTTATTATTTCCATGTTTTATATTCTGTAGGAATTCCTTGCATGGATTTCACCTTCTCCTACTTTCACTTTAAAATTTCATACTTTTAACCTCCAGATCTGCTTACAAAGCACCAGTTCTGAACTTACTTAGTACATGCATAGTTATACACCTTATTGTGCAAGATAAATATATAAATCTTACCTGCAATATCCTGGAATTCTCATTAAAGTCCTCACCAAGTCTTCCAGTTTCCTTCTGGGTCATTTCCTTCTTTGCTGTCATCCGCAGAACTATTTTTCTGGTGCACACTCATCCTCATATCTTGTCTGAATTACTCTACTAGTTTTCACCAGTTCTTCATGCTTTTCCCCATTTTGGTTCATCGTATCTATTTTGTGATTAAAAAATCGAACTGATTAAAATTAAGAAAGTCTACTTCAAACCTTTTAAAGACTACTTGTTTCTAGAATTAGGCACAGGTCCTTATCAAGTGGCAGAGTTGAACATGGCTTTTGTTTGCAAATGCCCATTTTGACTACAGGTTTGGTTCTCAGGGTGATTTTGTTGGGTAGTGGTGGGCAGGTGAAGCCTAAGGGAAGGTCTTAATGTCATCAGTGGTAATACCCTTGAAGAGGAGTTTGGAACTTCAGTGTGGATTTCTCACTCAAGGATGTAAACTCATGTATTCACACACATACACATACACACATACATAAACTTTTTTAATATGATGTGATTATAGCCAGGGCATCTATTACCGGAACTGGGCCAAGGAAAATGCCATGCCCTTGAATTTCTTTCTTTCTTTCTTTCTTTCTTTCTTTCTTTCTTTCTTTTTGTTTTTTTCGAGACAGGGTTTCTCTGTGTAGTCCTGGCACTCAGTCTGTAGACCAGGCTGGCCTCGATCTCAGAAATCCGCCTGCCTCTGCCTCTGCCCGCCAAGTGCTGGGATTAAAGGCGTGCACCACCACCGCCCGGCTTAAGTTGCGAAAGGATTTCTGGTTTTTTTTTTGTTTTTTTGTTTTTTTTTTTTTCCGGAGACAGGATTTTTCTGTGTAGCCCTGGCTGTCCTGGAACTCACTCTGTAGACCAGGCTGGCCTCAAACTCAGAAATCCACCTGCCTCTGCCTCCCAAGTGCTGGGATTGCAGGCATGCGCCACCACCGCCCGGCGCCCTTGAATCTCTTAAGAGTGAGCTAAGTAAAATATCATCCTAAGTGAGCTAACCCAATCACAAAAGAATACACATGAAATGCAATCACTGATAAGTGGATATTAATGAGCCCAGAAGCCCTAAATGCTCAAGGTACAATTAGCAAGTCAAATGACTCCCAAGAAGAAGAAAGGAGAGGACCCTGGGCCTGTAAAGATTGGATCCAGTTTTGTAGACCCAGAACAGAGAAATCGTGTGTGTGGGGGAATGATTGGGGAATAGCTGGGGGGGGAGAGGAATTATGGGACATATGTGGGGGGGGGGAACTGGGAAAGGGGAAGGCCTTTGGAATGTAAACATAGAATATAGAAAATAAAAATTAAATAAAAAAAGAAAAATAATTAACTAAATTAAAAAAAAAAGTGAGCTAAGTAACCCTTGCTATTTTTGTAAACTTAGCAGTTGTGTTGGTTGGTTTATGACAGCATGAGGCAAGTTTGAATTAATTGGGGAGAGAGAGCATTAATTGAGAAAATGCCTCCTTCAGACTTGCCTGTAGGCAACTCTGTGAGGCACTTTCTTGATTAATGATTGATATGGGAGGGAATATCTCACTAGGGCCGCTGCTTGGCTCTGAGTCTTCAATGGAATAAGAAAGCAAGCCAAACAATCCATGAGGAGCAAGCCAGTAGGCAGAATTTTTCCATGAACTTTGCTTCAGTTCCTGCCTCCAGGTTCCTGTTTTGAGCTCTTGTGCCTTATTTCCTCAGTGATCAAGTGTGAGAGTTATAGCCTGAAAGAAACCCTTTCCTTTTCACGGTGTCTTTGATGGTGGTATTTTATCACAGAAACCATAAGTATCACAATAACCTTAGGTATTTTGCTGTGACGATGATGATGATAAATATTCAAAATTTTACTAATAAATAGGATTCTTAAACCTCACTATCATTTTTCTCTGTGATAGTTAGGTTTACTACTGCTGAGATAAAACATCATAACCAAAGCAACTTTGGGGAGGAAAGTGTTTATTTGGCTTAAACTTTCTACGTCTCTCTTCATCATCAAAGGAAGTCAATACAGGAATTCAAACAGGGGAGGAGACTGGAGGCAGGAGATGATGCTTGTTCCCCATGACATGCCTGTCTTGCTTTCTTTTGGAACCCTTGCCCAGGGTGGCCCTACCAACAAAGTGCTGATCCTCTCACAGCAATTCCTAATTAATAAAATGCCCTACAGGTCTCCCCATGGCCTGATCTTATGGAGAAATTTTCTCAACTGAGGCTCCCTCCTCTCCAGTGACTCCAGTTGACATAATATTAATCAGCATAGTTTCCTTTGTATAGTAGTAGCTCATTGTAGACCCTCTGTTTCTTACATTCTGAGTTATGAACTTTCTTCAATTTCTTCAAACCTATGTTGTTATTATCATGATTGCTTCAGGACCTTTGCAAACAATTTACATGCTGCTCCCATCACTGGATTTCTTCCTCCTTTCCACTTAGGAACAAATATTTCAGATCTCACTTTAAATCCTCACAAGATTGTCCTCCCCTGTACTCCAAAACAGAAGGGAGTAAAGGTGGGGAAATGAAATCATCAGGAGGTTAAGTAGACATTCAAGCATAAACCATTATCAGCAAGTCACAACATCCTCAGAGATGCGGACTGTACCAGAAAATTGTATAAAAAGAACACATGTTTTGAGAAAGATTTGGGATTATTTTATTTTATTTATATATGCTCACATGTCTCTGTGCATGTGGAGGTCAGAGGTCAATCACATCTGTGATTCTTGTTTCTTAGGAAGTGTAGATCTTCTTCTTCTTTTTCTTCTTTTTCTTCTTCTTCTTCTTTTTCTTCTTCTTCTTCTTCTTCTTCTTCTTCTTCTTCTTCTTCTTCTTCTTCTTCTTCTTCTTCTTCTTCGACAGAGTTCTCATTGGGACCTGGATCTGGCTAATTCAGCTAGACTTGTTGGATACTGAGCTCTAGGGATTTTACTGCTTTTGCCCGTCTGTAGGGTGTTACAGTTGTATATATTATCACGCCTGTCCTTTTACAAGGGATTGAACTTGGGTCTTAGTGCTTGTGTTACAGGCACTTTACTAACCAAACTGCATTTTAACTTTGAAGTTGGACTTCAAGTAGTTAAGATCAGATTTTGGCTTTAGTATAAAGTAATTAGTAGTTAGAGGATAAATTGGAGAATAAGAATTCGGGGGGACAGGGAGACCAGGATCTTTTTAAGACTATAGCTCACAATGAGATGGCACCTAAAATAAGAGAGTGGTGTAATGGGAAAGAGAGAGTAAATTCTGATAATGCTAATTATGAGTTTATCGGCAACTGTACTTGGAGAGAAGAGAGAAAAGGACTCTTGAGTAGTCTTTGGTTTACATTTTGGGGGACTGAACATATAGGGATGCAGATTATTAAGAGATCATATGCTGTATATGGAACAGAAGAGATGACAACATGATATATGTTGTACATCGCTATCTTGAAGCAGTTGAAGGGCCTGGGATCTATCTAATGAAGGTGAGCTGGAGAAAGAAGTTACCTAGGAAGCCAAAAAGAATTTCACTGCACAGTGTCAGAAGCTCCGATTATTGGGTCTTAGCAACATGAACATACATATTTACGTAAAAGATTGCATGATATATTTATGTACATCAAAAGGTAAAACATGTTCTTAAAGGGTTCTCAGACATGCCAAAGGCCCTTCTCCCCCTTAGGAGTAAGAAGATAGTGGAGAGGAGAGCATGACCAAGTCACAAGGAACAGACAAGCAAGGCGAGTCAAAAAAGGGTTTCTACAAAGCGCCGGCCTGTGACGTGTGAGAGTCATCAATGGACTTCATCTTAAAGCCAGGGGAGGAGGAGTTAGAACAGAAACAGTGGTTGGAATTAGTTTTAAAAATAAAAAGGCAGTGTTTTATAGAAGGAAAGAGGAAAGGGTGCCCGAAACAGCATACATTCAGGTTAAGTTGGGTTCTACTTTTCATTTTTTTAAATTGTTGCATAACTCTTCTTCCCTCCATGACAACTTTGGGATGCCCTTTTCTCTCCCCCCCTCCCTGTCTGTCTCCCTCTCTTCCTCCTCCTCCTCTCCTTCTTCCTCTTTTTTACCTTCTTCTCCTTCTCTTGCTGGGGATCAATCCCAGAGCCTGTGCATATCAAACAAATGTGGTATTGAAGTGCAACCCCCTTGCTAAATGACTGTTTTGTTATGGACAGTAAAAGGAATATCAAAAAGATCATCAATAAATATTTGATGATTTTATTTTTTAATTCAGAAAAGTAAAAGATGTGATAGATTCTGAAAATGGAGCCCGAGACCCTTCTTTTTGATTGTTGGAGAGTCAGTACCTCACTACTATTGTTCTTAGTTGGATCAGGCAAAATCAGCTCAGGAACTATGCAAACAGAAAACAGGACAGCTCAGTTGGGAGTGGGCATGAAGAAAATTCCCATTTAAGTAGGAAACGAAACTATGGACATCAATATCACTTCCACCTCAGAGTTGCTGCTCTTGTTGGGGGAATTCTTAGGGAGACTCTGAAAGCTATTTTTTTTCTGGTTTAGAAAAATATAGTGCCTTAAACTCAGAAAGATAAAATTTTCTGCTTAGTATATCTGAATAGTTTGGAGTTGATATGCCATGGAGACTGTCTGCCACATCTAGTTATCAAATAGATGTGGCATCCTAGTCCTAATCAGAGGAGATATGTCAGAGGTTTGCCAGGGCATTTTACTAATTATGATGTTGTTGCTTTTTTCTTTGAAGCTGTCTGACAAATTTGGAGATTGTAATGTGAGATTTGCTGTTTGGGCCTTTAATTTATTATAAAATGAATTCTTTTTATGCATGTCTTCCTTGTAAATAATATAAAAAATCCTATTTCCATTGATCCTACCTGTGAAAGGATCAAGATATGCTCACTAATTAAAATTTAAGATATATTATGGGGGTTTGAGAAATGGTGCAGTAGTTACTGCTGCTCTTGTATATGGCCTGTGTTTGGTTCTGAGCACGCACATCAGCTCACAACTGCCTAACTGCCTGTAACTTCAGTTACAGAGGATTTGACATCCTCTATGGTCTTTGAAGACACCCACAGATACACATAAACTAAAATAAATAAGCCTTTTAAAATGAGAAAACAGTGCAAAAGAATATAGTCTCATCACCAACCTATTTTAGAGTATGAGACTGATTATATAGTATGTGTAAGTCTAAAGAGTGTTTCCTTTGGGAGTAAAGTCCCCAAAGTGGTACCACCAACTTTCCATGAATTTAGTTAAGAGGCATTATTAAGTATTTCAAAATTAGACTTTAAGAATTGAGTGAATCCAAATAGAAACAACTACATTAAAACCTTAGAGAACATACTACCTTCCTGCATTTGCTTGATATATTCTTTGGGCATAGATGAATTCTTCAGAATATCTCACAGTCCCTGAAATTGCTGGAGAAAGAAGCCATACTTAGCATTGGATTTCCAGTGTAACTGCTTGCCTAGTGTGCTGGGTTTGGGCACCATGGAGATCATCAGTAAAATATGTTCAGACAGGTATATTTAACCTTCAGATTAAATCTTCTGGATGGTGTGATGCTTCTTACAGTAGCAAATGTGCACATTACTGTTTTTGTAAATGCTCACACCTTGCAGAGGGTAATAAATGAAGCTTTGGTCATTATTTAGTCAGCTATTGGTATTTTTCAGGAATATTTTATCCCTTTATTAAAGACATCTACCCTCAAAATTGCCCAGGGTGGGAATATTTATATCACAGAAATTGGCAAATGCCACAGAACAGGACTGTCATTACTGGAAAGCCAGTTCCAAATAATTTATCATCATAGGACTGTCTGGAAGCAATCTCGTTTATTAGATTATTTTCCAAAAAAGCTGGAGGGTAAAACGAAGCTAATGGAATCCCTCAAGGTGAGAAAGACAGAGTGGAGACACAAAAGACCTAAATAATTATGTCAATGACTTCCAGGATTTCAAAATCAGAAATTCTATTGTGGCAGTGATAATTCCAACAGGCTTTCTTCAAACCAATGGGCTGAGTAGAGGCAGCCAGCTGGAACTTGAACAGCTGCCCTGACTTTCATTTTGGAAGTTATTTAATATAGAGAGAACATCTTCCTCTTTATATTAGTTTCTTTTCTCAAGTTATCAGATACCTGGCATAAAGCAACTTAAGGGAGGAAGGAGGAGTTTAGATTGGCTCACATTTCAGGGGGATGACTATGGTGAGGGAGGGATGGCAACTGCTTGTACTCTGCCTACTGTCCAAGAGAAAAGGGAGCCCAATGCTACTGCTCACATGATTTCTGCATTTTTAAAAAGCATTTTTATTCCCTCTGGGGTCCTAGCCCATGTCACCTTCAGAGAGGGTCTTTCTTCCTCAGTTAAAGCTCTCCAGATATACTCTCACAGATATACCCACAGATGTCTTTATTGGTCATGTTGACAGTGAAGATTTATCTTCACATTCTTTCACTTAATTGAAAATTTACTTTTAACTTTAGTTAACATTCAATTATACACATTTTATGGGATACAGTCTGAAGGTTAAGGACATATATTTGTTTCATACTGATCGAATTCAAACATTTGGTGACTGCTTCGCCTTGAGTACCTAACCATTTTTTTGTTGTTGTTGTGGTTGCAAAAATAAATGATTTACATGGTATAATTTTAGCTGCCTATTCCATCTTTGAAACTACATTTACAAGTGTGTTATCATAATGGGTCACCCAATGATGAGCTTCAAATTTCTAATCAATTCATGTCTTTTTAGGTTATTGTCTTCAAATACCTTGACCAAATCAACTTCTGGGAGAAGATGTTTATTCTGGCTCCAACACTTGGCTTACCGCTCATCATGCTTGGGAAATCACAGTAGCAGGAGATCGAAGGAGATGGTCCCATTGCATCCTTGGTCCAGAAGCAGAAACAGACAAATGCATGCTGATGCCCAGGTTCCCAATCCACCGTGGAAATGAACGGTGAAACCCACCATGGGTAGGCCTTCACATTTTAGTTCACACGAATATGATAATGTCCCATAGCTATGCCCAGAGGCCTGCTTTCAGTTAATCCTAGATTCTATATTAGTGATAATTAACATTAACTGAAGTGGAAACTTAAGGGTTCTTTGGAAAGTCAATTGTGTTGGATGGTGTTTTGCTGGGGCAAACACGTGAAGGAGTGTCTTTCTGAAGTGGACACAGGTGAAAGATTAAGGCAGACTCCTGAAGGAAAATTTCACTGAAGCAGATACTGGAGAGAGGATCTTGTAGTGAAGGAAACATGTGAAAGAACATGTGATGAAGGATTGTTTGCTGACAACACACTTGTATTGGTTCACATTGGGCAGTTGAGCTCCATTTGACTGGCCTCCTTGGACTCTGGCTTATTGGATGCACATGCTAAGGCAAGACCCCTGCTGAGGTAGGGCACAAGGAGGACACATGATGTTTGAAGTGTATAAATAGGACTTGACAGAGTGACAGGAAGAGAGAGAAAGAGAGAGAGAGAGAGAGAGAGAGAGAGAGAGAGAGAGAGAGAGAGAGAGAGAGCTCAGCTTGCTTATAGAGCTAGCTGTGTTAGCGAGGCATAGCTGAGAACTTCTCCTGGTGTTGCTGCTGACTTGTGCTGAAGCTGAGGCCTGGCTGTCTCTGCTAGGTAGTGCCACTACTGCTGATTCTTGTTTGCTATCCAGACTCCACCAAACTGGACTGCTGGCACATCTGTGAGTAGTTTGTGAATGGACTGAACTGCTGCCTGCCAACCTGTGAACTGAACTGCCGACTCCCAGACAATAGAGATGGGAATTGCTCCAGGGAACCTTTCTAAACAGGTCCACTTCCCCTGTATCCTTTCCTTCCTACTACTTCTGGTGGGTGTCTAAAAGGGAGGTTAAATCATTTAATAACCACCATTAAAATAAGGTTTGACGAAATTAAAGTTATGATTAACCATCACACTTTTAGATGAGTCAGATTTTATCTTTGTTTCTTTGTTCCTTCCTTCTTTTTTCTTTCCTTCTTTCTTCTCTTTTTGTCTGTTTGATGTGCACATATATGTTGAATACATTTATACAGATATGTTTGCCCATGTTGTCACATAGAAACCAGAAACAAAAGCTAGGTATCTATCTGAGTTGAGTTGTTTCTCTAGCTTGTGGTTTGAGACATGGTCTACACTGGAGCTCATGGTTTTGGACAGAGTAGCTGGCCAGTGGTCTCCTTGGTCTCCTGCCTTCAATCCCAATGCTAGAATAAGAAATGTGGTAAATGTAGCTTTTTAAAATATATCTTTCTGTAACTACAGGAAATGGCTATGTAAATGCTAATGGCTTAATTGAGTAGGAGAATTATTCAGAAATTTCTTCCTTATGGGGAAAACATTCACATTTATGTTTCTATAATTCACATTAATTTTTATATTATTTACTGTTTTAAAAATATTTATTGAGCTTTTACCAACCTTGAGTTAGTTTCTGGGAATGATAAATATATAGGGTGGAGATATTTCCCGTGTACAGAATATATTTATGTTTACAGAAAGTGAAAATAAAATTGAATTTAAAAAAAATCAGTGTTTTGTTGGAAAATGAGTATCTCAGGATTATCTTTATTTTTCCTCTAAAATATGACTTGAAATACGCTATTATTTGTAGGAAATGAGATAATCACTATTTGAATGTGTAGTAGCATGATACAAAATAATTATATATACTAGACTAATTGTAGTAACTATGTAGGCACTATAATTTAGCTTAAGTGTGAACCAGACACTTGACTAACTCTTCCTCATGAGTCAGGGAGAATGGAAAAAAATCACAGCAATTACCTGGAAAATAGAACCCCAAAAGATTCTAGTCAAAACCATTAGAATACTTGAATAGTCTTATACTTAATAAAATATATATATATTTTAATAAAATATATTTTAATAGTGTGTGGTCTATTAGAAATAGACAACCATGATCTAGAAGAAAATTCAAAACAGGCACAATTGAAATACCTTAATAAGGACAGGGGAGATGGTTCAAAGATTAAAGCACATGCTACTACACAAACCTGAGAAGCAGAGTAGGGGTCCCCAGAAGCTGCATACACATTGGCGGTCGCCTCCCAACTGCTTGGAAGGTGAAGCCAAAGGCTCTATGGAGTAAGCTGACTAGGTGGATCAGCTCACGTTGGAGAGCTCAAAGTTCAACTGAGAAATCCTGCCTCAACGAGCAAGGTAGGGAATCATGGAAGAGCATATGTGGCAACTTCATGTTCCATTCATGCACACATACATGCATAACTGCACATATATCTGCACCTATACACATGCAAATATACATACACACATGCATGCAACATGTACATAAATATAAGAGAAAAAACATATTCAACAAAACTTCACAATCTAAATCATGTTTTCTCTTTTGTGACATCTTAACATCTTGGGCTCGCACTGACCTTGAGGAGATATCAACCTTCTCAGGACTAGCTATTTGCTAGTAAATAACTTGCCTGAGAACACATGCTGGTTAATCCAACCAGCTAACCTGGAGGTCAGTCTGTGAGCCAGTTCCCCTAGTGGCCTTTCATAAGGCACGAGACAATGTTTTTCTGTCCCAATATTTCCAGCACCATGAACCACATCACTAGGGGTCACTGTTACAGACCAGAGCCTACAAAATTATGTGAATAAAACTAAACCCAAAGGACTTACTGTTTAATCATCTTTAAATTAAAATACATAATACTCATATCCAGCCGTTCTCTTTGCTACTTTTGCCTCCTCTCTGGGCCTGGTGCTTCCTTCTGTGGCCTTGCATGATATGATTATTAGTCCGTGTGGCATATCAGTCAAAGTAATACAGAGAAGCAGAATATATTAGAAGCTATCAGTCTTATCTATCTATTTATCTATCTATCTATCTATCTATCTATCTATCTATCTACCTATCTACCTATCTATGTATCTATCATTATCAGTTTGTCTGCAAAGGCTCCATACTGGCCCATGTAATTATAAAGCTAAGTCTCAAATCTATTGTCTGCAAACTACAGAATCAAAAAAGTCAGCAGGGCAGATTAAATACTAAGGTCAAAGATGACAATGGTGTAGACTGTATCAGGACTCTAAAGGCTCCAGAACCTCAGATTGGATGAGGGGGAGAAGATGGTAAGTATCTTAATTCAAGCAGATATATCCAATTTCAAGATTCACTTTTTTGTTTTAAACCTTTTTATCAGTGTTCACCACCTTAAATGACGCCTCCACATGGAGAGGGTCATTTACCCTAATAGCCCACTGTTGTGAATGCTAATACTTTCCATAACACACACACATCAGAAATTGTGTCTATCAGCATTTTGTGCATACTTTAGTCCAATCATGTTGATATATAAAACTATCTACTGCATATGGTGTATAAACTCTACTCTTAGAAATGTATGTATTGAAGTTATTTCCTAATTTCTTGGCCTCAGCATCTCTGAATATATACAAATTTCTGGGTACTTTTGCAAGGTCATATCAGTAGGGCAGTCTCAGAAGGTGGTGACATATCTGAGTTGGTTAGCAACCCTTTTGGTAGTGTGAATTAAACAACTGAACAGAAAGGGATCAATCCAGTGACCTGACAGAAGGATACCAGTGACAGAAGATGGGTGATATTAATTACCAAAATGACCATGCAGTCTATTCTGACATCCATCTATGGTCATATCTAACAGGGACCGAAATCCTCAACCTACATATTAAGTCTCATGCAAAGATCTATTAATTAAGAAGATCTATTAATCTTCTTAAAGCTGAGCGAATTAACTGACGATAGAGATCTATCTAGAAACTTGATAAAAGGCAGTTGGTATGCGCAGTGTTCAGCTGAAGCCCTTGGGGGTGTGATACTGGGACAGCTGTCCTGTCTTTGCTCTTACATGTATTTGTTGCAAGACATGCCTAGCCCTGATTCAACTGCATTGCCTCTATCATATCTATGTCATGAAGTTGGTACAATAGCTTTCTTGTTTCTTCTCTGAGAGAAGAGGAATGATAGAATGTGCTTCATTCTCTCTTTATGAAGCACAGAGAGATAAACTTGCCGTGTCCGAAGGGAAGCAAATCCACTGTAGCAACTCAGTGTGTTGCAAGTTCATTGAGCATAGTTCCCCACAGTGTAGAGACTACTGAAGCCTCTTTCCTCCTACATGCAAGACGCCGAAATTATAATGCTGGTACTCTTAATGAATACCTCCTTTGCTTCCTCTCTTGTGTTTTTAGGACATGGAATATTCTTCTATCATAATCTATATTGGTTCAAAATGACTTAAATTGATCTCAGTTTACCTTATACAACTAAAGTTCTGTGAAGGGACCATACCTTGGGTTCTTCAGTGGCATTATTAAGAATATTATTATTTTTAGCTCTTTAGTGGCACTGTGATCAGTTGAGGGAAGTTGTGGGCATGCTGGTGTGCTTCTTGACTTGAGATGACATGGGAAAATACAACGAGGCAATGTGCTGGGTCTGTAGCCTAGACAGATACACAGAGAACAGTGATCATCCTGTAAACTCTGCCTTGAGATCATTTATGCATTGCACAGACCTGTAGCCATAGACATTTGGCAAATCAGGCATTATTTTTTTTACTCGATTCATTGTTATTGTAATTAGAATTGAGAAAGAAAAAGGGCATTGAAAATAGGTAGGTGTTTAGTGTTGTTTGCAATTATTTTCTTGACAATAGCATACACCAATTATCTATGCCCATTTATCTAATGGTAGACTAAATCTGTGATATACCACAGTACATGCTGTGAGCAAAACTGTGTTTGGCATATTGTAGAAGCCACAGTGAGTCCTGAATGAATGACAGTCATTTAAGACTTCTGGCTGGGTTTTGAGGTTCTGTAGATTTTGCTGTGGATATCTTTATACAGTATTGAATGTCCTTTCAGGGATTAACAAAAGATACACAACACCTTAGGAAAAAACTTCTGTGGTCACTGAATGAGAAATGCCAGATGAACAACTTGAACATCCTTCCAGTATGAATGCACTCCGCATTGCTCCTTTAGGAAGGATCACAAATGAGACAATAGTCTTCTGGCAGGAACAGCTAGAGATGGAGGGGGGGTAGGAAGCGCTGAAGAGCACCAGGCAGCTACTGTGATACCGCAATATAAGATGTTTCACTGCATCATGCTTTCCTGCGGTAATATGTGTTAGAATTTCATTGGGGACAATAGATCTCTTATTCTTAATCTTTTCGGCTAAAATGTTCATCTACTGATATGTTGGAGAAAAGATCACATGAAGAATAAAAATGTATATGGTGACAAAATGTCTGTAGAAGTCAGTTTTTAGCCAGTTTCTGGGGTGGTGAGAAGACAGGGTAGGTATGAGACTTATCAGGGGTATTTCTACATGTTCTTGGTATTCTTTGAGGAGAAAGTGGCTTCTATTGAGACTGAATTAGAAAAACCCCAGGTCCTTCATGGTCTGTGACTCATAGCCCCAACATCTTCTACAGGGTGAAAGGTAACTTCTCTCTGCAACTCTCCTGTCTTTACAAGGATATAGATGAACCCTAGGCAAGTGTTCTCTACATCATGTCTTTCACAAGAAAAGTAAATCTGTTTCCATGGCCATCTCATGAATTTTGTGATGCTCATAAACATTGTATAGGGAGACATATAGCATTAATGTAACACAAATTTTATCAGAAACACTTGCTCTCATTTAATTGTAATAAGAACAATTGTGTTAAAAACTGCATGGTATTGGTATAGCAACAGGCAAGCAGATCAATGGAACAGGATCGAAGACCCAGAGGTTAACCCACAGACTTATGGTCACTTGATCTTTGATAAAGGAGCCACAACCATCCGGTGGAATAAAGATAGCCTTTTCAACAAATGGTGCTGGTTCAACTGGAAGTCAACATGCAGAAGAATGCGAATTGATCCAATCTTATCTCTTTGCACTAAGATCAACTCCAAGTGGATCAAGGACCTCCACATAAAACCAGACACACTGAAACTATTAGAAAATAAACTTGGGAAGACCCTGGAGGACTTGGGCACAGGGGAAAAGTTCCTGAACAGAACACCAATAGCTTATGCTCTAAGATCAAGAATTGACAAATGGGACCTCATAAAATTACAAAGTTTCTGCAAAGCAAAGGACACTGTCAGAAGGACAAAACGGCAACCAACAAAGTGGGAAAAGATCTTCACCAACTCCACATCCGACAGAGGGCTAATATCCAATATATACAAAGAACTCAAGAAGTTAGACCGCAAAGAAACAAATAACCCTATCAAAAAATGGGGCACAGAGCTAAACAAAGAATTTTCACCAGAAGAAATTCGGATGGCCGAGAAACACCTTAAAAGATGTTCAACATCATTAGTCATCAGGGAAATGCAAATCAAAACAACCCTGAGATTCCACCTCACACCAGTCAGAATGGCTAAGATTAAAAACTCAAGAGACAACAAGTGCTGGCGAGGATGTGGAGAAAGAGGAACACTCCTCCACTGTTGGTGGGATTGCAAAATGGTAAAACCGCTCTGGAAATCAGTTTGGCGGTTCCTCAGAAAATTGGGCATGTCACTTCCAGAGGACCCTGGCATACCACTCCTGGGCATATACCCAGAGGATTCCCCTGCATGCAATAAGGACACATGCTCCACTATGTTTATAGCAGCCTTGTTTATAATAGCCAGAAATTGGAAGGAGCCCAAATATCCCTCAAAGGAGGAATGGATACAGAAAATGTGGTATATTTATACAATGGAATACTACTCAGCAATTAAAAATAATGAATTCATGCAATTTGTAGGTAAATGGTTAGACCTGGAAAATATCATCCTGAGTGAATTAACCCAATCACAAAAGAATGCACATGAAATGCAATCACTGATAAGTGGATATTAATGAGCCCAGAAGCCCTAAATACTCAAGACACAAATAGCAAGTCAAATGATTCCCAAGAAGAAGAAAGGAGAGGACCCTGGGCCTGTAAAGATTGCATCCAGTTTAGTAAAGAAACCGAGGGGGGAGGGGGAATTATTGGGGAACAGATGGGGGGGTGAGGAACTATGGGAACTATGGTGGGTGGGAACTGGGAAAGGGGAAAGCCTTTGGGATGTAAACATAGAATATAGAAAATAAAATAAAATTAAAAAAAAGTAAAAAAAAACAAAAAACAAAACAACAACAACAACAACAACAACAACAACAAAAAAGAAACTCTTTGCCAGTAGATTGCCTCCTATAATTGATAGGCTTGCATTTCCTTTTGAAGTCCCAAACCCTAACAGACAAGCTCTCCCTTGCAGAAGAGCATCAGCAACAGAGTGTCAGTGTTGTTATTGAGTCCCAGTGGCTTAACTTCCTGCTTGCTTGTGGAAGTATCCACACCTGTTGTCTGCTGACTAGCTTGTGATTCCTCCACCTGACCTTTGTTCTGCTCTGGGGATTGATTGGTTTCTGTGAACAAAATCAATCCTATCCTTTGATGGTTATTCTGCTGCTGATGGTTGTAGATGGTGACACTTGGGTGAGAAGACAAAGGAGCCCGAGGGTTTGTTCTCAGCCCATCTCTCAGTAGCTGTCAGGCATTTATTTGTTCTTTATGACAGCTTCATGTTTTCTACAGTCTGCTGAATCCTGTCCACCTTTCTTTTAGTTTTTTTTTTTTTTGGTTTTTTTGTTTTTTTATTTGTTTTTTTGTTTTTTGTTTTTTTTTGATTTCAGACAGAGCTGTCAATCATGACACCAGGTGAGTTCAGGGTTGTAGGGCTAACTTTTGTCATTCTCCATCAGCATTCCTCAAAGTCTAAAGAACATTCTCATCCTGTACATTCAGTGACCCCTTTGAAGTGAGTCAGCGAATTCTTAGCAAGATTATAACTGATAAGTGTTATTAGATTCCTGATTCCAGGGTGGGTCTTTTCCTTGGCTTATTTTAGTCTATCTTCTCATAGAAGGAAAAGAAAGAAAAATGTGAGTTCCTAAGTATCTTACCTCACACCCTGACTGCTCCTGTTCTGGGATTAGCCTGTCAATGTGCTATCTCTTCCTTCTCCTTTCCTATTTCTTCTCTGCTCTCTCCCTCCTCTGTCTCTGTGTCTCTGTCTCTCTCTCTCTCTCCCTCTATTACTTCCTCTCTCCTCTCCCCTTCCCTCCCCTCCTCCACTCCTCTCCTGTTCTTTCCTGTCCTCTCCTGTCCTGTTCTGTCCTCTCCTCTCTGTAGTCCAACAACATGGATGCATCTGGGAAGTACTATTTTATCTGAAATAAGCCAGATCAGAAATTTAGATAGTTGATAGTCATTATTTATAACTTCACTTTTAACCAAACAACATCTTGACACTCTTCTTTCAAGTTTCTTGAATAAGTCAACTAAAAGATATAAACTGTAGGGAAAATTTGATAAGCTTCATGTATGTATTTTAATTGTAAGACATGCATTTGACTAATAGTAGGAATGAGACATATTTCACAAAAGATGAGATGCTCTAAGAGCAGATAGTTATCAACATAGTCATAAGAATCACTGTATTATTTTCTTTTCTTTTTTTTTACTTTTTTTAAATTTTTTTTATTGTATATATTCTATATTTACAATTCATTTCCCTTTTTCTGGTTCCCCACCCCCAAAGGTCCCACATGTCCTTTTCCCTCCCCCTGCTCCCGCATCCACCCCCTCCCACTTTACTGTTCTTGTACTCTCCCACAATGATGTTTTGGTCCATTCTAGCACCAGTGTCCACTCTTTTCTTCTTGTGAGACATCACTTGATATGTGATTTGTGTCTTTGGTGTTCCAAGCTTCTAGGCTAATATCCACTTATCAGTGACTGTATACCATGGGTATTCTTTTGAGACTGGGTCACCTCACTTAGTATGACATTCTCCAGCTCCATCCATTTCTCTAAGAATTTCATGAATTCTTTGTTTCTAATGGCTGAATAGTACTCCATTGTGTATATATACCACATTTTTTGTATCCACTCCTCTGTTGAGGGACATCTGGGTTCTTTCCAGCTTCTGGCTATTATATATAAGGCTGCTATGAACATAGTGGAGCATGTATCCTTATTGCATGCTGGTGAATCTTCTGGGTATATTCCCAGGAGTGGTATGGCTGGGTCCTCTGGAAGTATCACGCCCAGTTTTCTGAGGAACCGCCATACTGATTTCCAGAGTGGTTGTACCAGCTTGCATTCCCACCAGCAGTGGAGGAGTGTTCCTCTTTCTCCACATCCTCGCCAACACCTGATGTCTTCTGAGTTTTTAATCTTAGCCATTCTGACTGGTGTGAGGTGAAATCTCAGGGTTGTTTTAATTTGCATTTCCCTAATGACTAGTGATGTTGAACATTTTTTAAGGTGTTTCTCAGCCATCTGAATTTCTTCAGGTGAAAAGTCTCTGTTTAGCTCTGTACCCCATTTTTGGATAGGGTTATTTGGTTTTCTGGGGTCTAACCTCTTGAGTTCTTTGTATACATTGGAGATTAGCCCTCTGTCGGATGTGGGGTTGGTGAAGATTTTTTCCCAATTTGTTGGTTGCCGATTTATCCTTTTGACAGTGTCTTTTGCCTTACAGAAACTTTGTAGTTTTATGAGGTCCCATTTGTCTATTCTTGCTCTTAGAGCATAAGCAATTGGTGTTCTGTTCAGGAATTTTTCCCCTGAGCCAATGTCCTCAAGGGTCTTCCCCAGTTTCTTTTCTATTAGTTTTAGTGTGTCTGGTTTTATGTGGAGGTCTTTGATCCACTTGGAGTTGAGCTTAGTGCAAGGAGATAAGAGTGGATCAATTCTCATTCTTCTGCATGTTGACCTCCAGTTGAGCCAGCACCATCTGTTGAAAAGGCTATCTTTTTTCCACTGGATGTTTTCAGCTCCTTTGTCGAAGATCAATTGGCCATAGATGTGTGGGTTCAATTCTGGGTCTTCGATCCTATTCCATTGATCCGCTTCCCTGTCACTGAACCAATACCATGCAGTTTTTAATACCACTGCTCTGTAATATTGCTTGAGGTCCGGGATATTGATTCCCCCAGAAGTTCTTTTGCTGTTGATGATAGTTTTAGCTATCCTGGGTTTTTTGTTCTTCCAGATGAATTTGAGAATTGCTCTTTCTAGCTCTATGAAGAACTGAGTTGGGATTTTGATGGGAATTGCATTGAATCTGTATATTGCTTTGGGCAAGATTGCCATTTTGACTATATTAGTCCTGCCAACCCACGAGCATGGAAGATTTTCCCATTTTCTGATGTCTTCTTCAATTTCCCTCTTCAGAGACCTGAAGTTTTTGTTGTATAAATCTTTCACATGTTTGGTTAGCGTCACTCCAAGATACTTTATATCATTTGTGGCTATTGTGAATGGTGTCATTTCCCTAATTTCTTTCTCGGCCTGCTTATCTTTCGCGTATAGGAAGGCTACTGATTTACTTGAGTTGATTTTATAGCCAGCCACTTTGCTGAAGTTGTTTATCAGTTGCAGGAGTTCTCTGGTGGAGGTTTTTGGGTCACTTAAGTAAACTATCATATCATCTGCAAATAGTGATAGTTTGACTTCTTCCTTTCTGATTTGTATCCCTTGGACTTCCCTCTGTTGTCGAATTGCTCTAGCTAGTACCTCAAGTACTATATTGAAGAGATATGGCGAGAGGGGACAGCCTTGTCTAGTCCCTGATTTTAGAGGGATTGCTTCGAGTTTTTCTCCTTTTACCTTGATGTTGGCTACTGGTCTGCTGTATATTGCTTTTACTATGTTTAGGTATGGGCCTTGAATTCCTGTTCTTTCTAGGACCTTTAGCATGAAAGGATGCTGAATTTTGTCAAATGCTTTTTCAGCATCCAATGAGATGACCATGTGGTTTTTTTCTTTGAGTTTGTTTATGTAGTGGATTACGTTGATGGATTTCCATATATTGAACCATCCCTGCATCCCTGGGATGAAGCCAACTTGATCATGGTGAATGATCGTTTTGATGTGTTCTTGGATTCGGTTGGCAAGTATTTTGTTTAGTATTTTTGCATCGATATTCATAAGAGAAATTGGCCTGTAGTTCTCTTTCTTAGTCGGATTTTTGTGTGGTTTTGGTATCAGGGTAATTGTGGCTTCATAGAATGAGTTGGGTAGTGTTCCTTCTGTTTCTATTTTGTGGAATAATTTGAAGAGTATCGGTATCAGGACTTCTTTGAAGGTCTGATAGAATTCTGCACTAAAACCGTCTGGTCCTGTGCTCTTTTTGGTTGGAAGACTGTCTATGACCCCTTCTATTTCTTTGGGGGTTATGGGTCTGTTTAGAAGATCTATTTGATCCTGGTTTAATTTTGGTATTTGGTAACTGTCGAGGAAATTGTCCATTTCCTCCAGATTCTCCAGTTGTGTTGAGTATAGGTTTTTGTAGTAGGATCTGATGATTTTTTGAATTTCCTCAGTTTCTGTTGTTATATCTCCCTTTTCATTTCTAATTTTGTTAATTTGAATACTGTCTCTGTGCCCTTTAGTAAGTCTGGCTAGGGGTTTATCTATCTTGTTGATCTTCTCAAAGAACCACCTCCTGGTTTTGTTGATTCTTTGTATGGTTCTCTTTGTTTCAACTTGATTGATTTCAGCCCTGAGTTTGATGATTTCCTGTCTTCTACTCCTCCTGGGTGAAATTGCTTCTTTTTCTTCCAGAGCTTTCAAGTGCGCCATTAAGTTGCTAGTATATGCTCTCTCCTGTTTCTTTTTGGAGACACTCAGGGCTATGAGTTTTCCTCTAAGCACTGCTTTCATTGTGTCCCATAGATTTGGGTATGTTGTGCCTTCATTTTCATTAAGTTCTAAGAATTCTTTGATTTCTTTCTTTATTTCTTCCTGGACTAAGGTATCATTGAGTAGAATATTGTTCAGCCTCCAAGCGTATGGGGATTTTCTGTTGTTTTTGTTGCTATTGAAGAACACTCTTACTCCATGGTGATCTGATAAGAGGCATGGGATTAGTTCGATCTTTTTATATTTGTTGAGATCTGTCTTGTGTCCAATTATATGGTCGATTTTGGAGAAGGTACCATGAGGGGCTGAGAAAAAGGTATAGTCTTTTGCTTTAGGGTGAAATGTTCTATATATATCTGTTAAATCCAATTGCTCCAAAGTTTCGATGAGTTTCTCCGTGTCTCTGTTTAGTTTCTGTTTTCCTGGTCGGTCCACTGTAGATAGTGGAGTATTGAGGTCCCCCACAATCATTGTGTTAGGTGCAATGTGTGCTTTGAGCTTTAGTAAGGTTTCTTTTACAAATGAGGGTGCCCTTACATTTGGAGCGTAGATGTTTAGAATTGTGAGTTCCTCTTGGTGGATTCTTCCTTTGACTAGCAGGAAGTGACCTTCTGTGTCTCTTTTGATGACTTTGGGTTGAAAGTCAATTTTATCTGATATTAAAATGGCTACTCCAGCTTGCTTCCTGTGACCATTTGCTTGCAAAATTGTCTTCCATCCTTTTACTCTAAGGTAGTGTTTGTCTTTGACTCTGAGGTGTGTTTCCTGTAAGCAGCAAAATGTAGGGTCTTGTTTCCGTATCCAGTCTGTTAGTCTATGTCTTTTTATTGGGGAGTTGAGTCCATTGATGTTAAGAGATATTAAGAAATAGAGATTATTACTTCCTGACATTTTTGATGTTATTTTTGTTTTTGAGTAGTTATCTTCCTTTGAGTTTGATGGAAGAAGTTTACTGTCTTGCTTTTTCTTGGGTGCCATTTCCTTCCTTGTGTTGGAGTTTTCCTCCTATTATCCTTTGTAGAGCTGGGTTAGTGGAAAGATATTGTGTAAATTTGGTCCTGTCATGGAATATTTTGATTTCTCCATCTATGTTGATTGAGAGTTTTGCTGGGTATAGTAGTCTTGGCTGACATTTGTTTTCTCTTAGGGTCTGCATGAGGTCTGCCCAGGATCTTCTAGCTTTCATGGTTTCTGGAGAGAAGTCTGGTGTGATTCTGATAGGTCTTCCTTTATATGTTACTTGGCCCTTTTCTCTTACTGCCTTTAATATTCTTTCTTTGTTTAGTACATTTGGGGTTTTGATTATTGTGTGACGGGAGGTGTTTCTGTTCTGGTCCAGTCTGTTTGGAGTTCTGTAGGCTTCTTGTACATTCATGGGCATCTCTCTCTTTAAGTTAGGAAAGTTTTCTTCCATAATTTTGTTAAAGATATTTGCTGGCCCTTTAAGTTGTAGATCTTCACTCTCATCTATCCCTATAATCCTTAGGTTTGGTCTTCTCATTGTGTCCTGGATTTCCTGGATGTTTTGGGTTACAAGCCTTTTGGATTTTGCGTTTTCTTTGACTGTGGAGTCAATGGTTACTATGTTATCTTCAGCATCAGAGATTCTTATTTCTATCTCTTGTATTCTGTTGTTTATGTTTGCATCTACGACCCCTGTTTTCTTCCCAAGGTTTTCTATCTCCAAGGTTGCCTCCTTTTGTGATTTCTTAGTTGTTTCTACCTCTGTGTTCAGATCTTGGATGGTTTTGCTCAGTTCCATCATTTGTTTGTTTGTGTTTTCATGTAATTCTTTAATATATTTTTGTGCTCCCTCTTTCATGACTTCTGCCTGTTGTTTCAAGTTCTCCTGCATTTCTTTAACTGATTTTCTCACTTCCTCTTTATTGGTTTCTGTCTGATGGCCCATATTCTCCTGGAGTTCTTTAAGTGTTTTTTGTGTTTGGATTGTAAGAGCTTCTACTCTATTGATGTTCCCCTGCATTTCTTTAAGAGATTTGTTTATGTCTTTTTTGTGTTCCTCTAGGAGCATCATGACCTGTGCTTTTATATCTAACTCTTGTTTTTCTGGTGTGCTGGGGTATCCTGGACTTGCTGTGGTTGGCGAATTGGGTTCAGATGGTGCCATATTGCCTTGATTTCTGTTAATAACGTTCCTACGTTTGCCTTTTGCCATCTCTTTATCTCTGGCGTTAGTTGGTCTTATTGTAGATGGCGCCCTGCTGAAAGCACAGCACGCCTGTCCCCAGGAGACAGATCACTTCTGGCAGCTTGTCTGTGCTGGACTATGCTCGCTCTGAGTCCAGGCCCCTGACTCCAGCTGCTAGAGTTCAGAGCTGTGCCCCGAGGCGGCCAGGTGGCCCCTCGCTGCTAGTCGGCTCAGAGAGCTGGTCCCGGCCGGTAGTCTGCACCCGCAGCTGACGTATTATTTTCTTAAAGTTCTCTCCAAGTATCTCATAACAGGCCCTCAGTGAGGGAGAGATTTATTTGGGTTCATGGTTTGAGAGGGTAGAGTCTATCATGGTGTGAGAAGCATGCCGGGGTGGTTTGAGATGCATTGTCTTTGTGTCTACAATCTAGAAGAGAGACAAATGCTTTTCTTCAACTCAATTTCTCTTTTTCCCTTTTAAATTCATTCAGGAACCATGGATTGTGGGATGTCTCTTCCATCTCTGGCTTCCTGACCTCTGGAAATATCCTCCAAGCCCACCCAGAGCTGTGTCATCTGAATTATTCCAAATGTTGATATTTGAGAAGGAGGATTATCAACAACTTGTGCTGTTGTTGAAATGGTGAACTGACTAAAGAAAATTATATATCCCACAAACATCAAAGAATACCAAAATGCAGTCCATGACCATCAGAGTACACACAAATTTATGTTAGATTCCAGAGTGGATGAATTCCTAAACTGCATTCAAGCAAATGTTCTTTTTATTGATATTTAGGGAACAGTCAGTAGGTGGATTGGTTGACCTGATAGTTCCTTGGCTTCTCAAGGAGAGAAGGAAATAAAACTAAAACATACAGCTACTCTCTATCTATGCCTTGCTGATTAGAGATTAGGATGTGCAGCAACTAGATAAGAAGAAAGGTTTTATTGAGCTATGTACTGAATTCTACAAATTACTATAAGGTTCAGGGTGGTCAGGACTTGCCTTCCATTATCAGTGTCTGCACTAAATTTTGACCAATGCTTTCAGATGAACAAATTTTTCCATAACTGAGGGTAAAGCTGGTATATGAGAGGAAAGAAAATGGATGGAGAAAACATCCCCATTTCTAATATTTTTCTAAAGCATTTCACATAGTCATCTAGATATCGAGATGCACAGAAAATAATTTAGTAGTTTGATCTACTTAAATTCTAGGTTTCTCATTTATGAGTTGTAGTCTCTTAAGATAACTATTAACTTATGTGCCTCATTATTAAAAAATGAGATGACTGAATGGCTTTTTGCAGTTATGGCATTTCTAGATTTTTAAATATAAAGCATCCTGGCTGGCACTAGAAGATGAATACTAACTTCTGTGATCAAATGATTACAGTAAGAAATCTTTGTATTTGGAAAAATTGGCTTAAATATGCAAATGGTTGGGAAATACTAAAAGCTGGATACATGATGTTGTGTATTGTATGGTAATATTTTAGCTTTTGTTTATCTTATATATCTTGACTTCTGTTTACAGTAGACAGTAGTGTAAAGCTTTATTCCTATTATTTATTAGTTGACTTTAACAGAAAAGGATTTAACTTCTTGAAAGATAGAGGTTCTTATCTGTCACACAGAGGTAATTTATTTGTTGTGACAATTCAGTGAGTGATCAAGTGTCAAGTACACAGCACAGACACATTCTGAACATCCCAGCTATTGTTTCATTAAGGAGCCTTGGAAAGCAGGTACCCAGACGAACATTTTTGTGGAGGAGTTTGGGAGATAATCTCAGGAACATCATCCATAAGAAAAAGAGGTAGTCACAGCCAGGCAGATGGAAGGATTCAATGTGTGCTTTCAAGAGAAGCCCACACAGAGATCTGACAGTGCAATGGAACTGAAGCCAGGAGTCCTTTTGCTCCTACAGCAAATAGGGGCAATTTTGAGCGAGGTGATGCCTCTGTTAAGGATAATCCCCTAAAACAGTCACCTCTGACATAAGTCAGCAATGATCTCTTCTAGTCTCTGTGGCAACAAACAAGTGTCAGTCCTGGTGGACTAGGGACTGGGTAGCATAGCACATCATCCACCCTGGTATTACTTAGATGTCTTATTTGCTCTGCTGAGAAAGCTTATGCTCTCTTGGACCAGCACCACCAAGATTCCAGGAAGTCTCTTTGGCTTGGGATCCTTATCAGAAGGTTTGTATAATAAACTTTAGTTCTTCCTTCTGCCCCCCCCCCGGGGCTCAAGGTCAGGGCTCTCATTCTGGTATGCATCTTCTGCCTCACATTCTAGGTTCTCACACATCTCCATTGTTGCATGATTTCCCTGCCTACCTCAGAGCATAGATAGCGCTCTTATGTCCATGCCTTATGAGTGCACACAATGTGTTCTGTTCTGCCCCTATGGCATTCTTGCTGTTCACATCTGGCCCTGCTAATGTAATGACTCCTTTCATGGCCTGAAGGTCTCTAGGCATGGTCTCTAGAACCAGGTGGAAAGCATAGCTCAAAGCTTCACTGGAACTTAATTCTTTTTTCTAGTAGAAGAATTTACTTCAGAGCCTAGGACCTTTGGCCTATAGAGCTTAAAGTGGAAATAGAAAATACATAATTTTTGGAAGCCAGATAATCCCTACATATAGAAGCTAATGATGATGTTGGACTGAATCACAGATTCTCTAAAATGTTTAATGAAACTACTCCTGATTCACATACTCCAATAGAGGATACTTGGTAACTAATAAAAAACAGGAGTCACTGTAGTTTATTTAAAGTTCCCCAGGGCATGGCCTTCTACCCTTGAAATGTATCATCCCAAGACTGTACCAGAGACCTTCAAATGGCCATTGCATTGATTATAAGGCTCCTATTTGGCATAATGATTTTATCATTGAAATTGATGATATTTCCAAGTTTTTTGATTTTATGATATTTCCCAGTGGGAATATTGAGGATACATTCAAACCACAGGAGTGAGTAATGCAGTTTTACTACTTATAAAATAGTTCTGATGAAGTCTCCATTGGCTCCACAGCTGTGTATGTGTTCTTGAATCTACAAAGTCAGTATCACAAATCAGGAGTCTTTTTTGAGACTCATTTTATACCTGGGTTTGAAGTCCTCTGACTTCATTGATGTTATAATTATTTTATGGTTGAAACTGATGATATTTCCAAGTTTTTTTTTTTTTTTGATCTTACGATATTTCCCAATAGGTAAGCCAAGTACCATGGTTTATGAGAGGAACAGGCGAGAAGTGCAGAGAGCTCTTATCAAGCCCTTACTATTTACCACACATGGCTGAAACTGCTTTTATAATTATCAAAGTTCATTCTCATCACAGCTCTGAGGCATTGGTATTATATTTTTTTTTCTTTTTGACAGAATAAGTTTGTCCTGAAAGCAGCTTTCAAATTACTTGAACTATAATAGACATGTGTGAAAATTTATTTTTAATGTCTGTCAAAAACTGAGATGACATTCAGCAAATGGAGGTAAAATATTTTCATCAAAGTCATTATTCTGTTAATATATTATAGTCCATTTGGGTGGGTGAAGTAAAACATCACAGACCAAGTGGCATCCAAGCAATAGAAATTTATTTTCCAGAGTTCTGTAGGCTGAATAGTCAAAGACCAAAACAACCTGGAGAATTGGCTTGGTGAGAGCTATTAGTAAATGGCTTTAAAGATGGATTTTTTTTTACTACATCCAGTATTGGAAGGAGAATGAACCCTTTGTGGTCTCTTATAGAAGGGCACTAATTTCACTTATGTGAGTTCTTTTCCTTTGTCTTTGCTACCTGGCCAAAGAATTAGTATTTCCACACAAAAATTCTGGAAGACAAAACTTTCAGAGCTTAGCAACAGAGGATACTGCAGATCAAGCACTGTGAGATGACACATGTCAGGTGACACAGATGGCGAGTGTAAAGGTAGGATTGAACCCAGCTTCAAGTTTAGGTACTGTTAGTTTCTGTGTTGGACCCAGTTTTATGGTAAAGAAAATAGAGGTCTAGAAAGATGATTTCATGAGTCCCCACTTCATAAAAGGATAGTTACAGTGTTTATATTCAGAGAATTAAAACCATCTACCTAATATATGTTTCTTTCATTAAATACAAATAAATAATTTTTTGTTTCTATTAACCCTGCACAATCTGGAACAGAAGTCACTTAATACAGTGTTGAATAAAATAAGGGAACTTAAACTCTATAAAGAAGCTTTTCTCTGCTCATATGTAGCAAATGTGCAATTCAGCCTTCATGTGGGTCCTGAACATCTGGACCCAAAAGCTGTTGCCTGTGGGTGGGATATGATCTACTATCTGGGCTGCCTTGTCTGGCCCCAATGGGAAACAAAGTGCCTAGCCTAGCAGAAACTTGAAGAGTCAGGGTTGGGGAAATACCCAGGGAATGCCCCACCCACTTAGAGAAGATGGGGGAGGTTATGGGGGAAGGACTGCAGGAGGGGGTGATAGGAATGGGGGCAGTGAGCAGGATGTAAGGTGTATAAGTAAAAAAATTAAACTAAAAGCAACAAAAAGAGGAAACTTTGAGACCAAACTAAAAAGTACCACAAAACAACGATCATCATTTTGAACTGTGTTAGGGAGGAGGCTGATGTTATAAATGTAATCAAGTTTGTGGAGAACCAGTGAAGCACAGAGTCTGAAGCAGGAGCTCTTTATTTCTTTTTTAGAAGTTCTCTGGATGCTACCAATAACTTCATATCTGTTTTATAAAAAAAAATGATTTGATAAAAGTGAAGTCAGGGTGGTTCTAGGAAAAAATATATTTTTGATACCATTTTTATTTTTTTTAGACCAGTAGTAGTATTTGGTTTTGCCCGAGGTGTCTAGGCTACCTAGTCTCTGGTTCTTGGTTACTCTAGCAGTGTGGGGTATGGATTCCTTCTCATGCAATGGGCACAGACATTGATGGGCTACTTCCCAAAGTTTTGTGTCACCATTTCCCCAAGCATATTTTGCAGGCTGAAGAGATTGTAGGTCAAAAGTTTTGTGGCTGGGTTGGTGTCACATTTCTTTCTCAGTAGCCTGTAGAGTGCCTTTCCCTCACCAAAGAGACTAGAGTGTTGGGGGTGGGGGTAGGTAAAGGCTCCATGTAGGCATCAGATCGACTTCTCCATGTTTCGACTTCTCCATGTTCAATGAGTTGTGTGTGTCCTCAGCAATAGGATTTGCTATCAGTTTTTAGGAGAGTAACCCCGTGTTTTAGCAACAGTCTGGGTTGTTTGGGGGATTTTCATGGGATCCCCGTGGGCAACAACTGAATCGAATACAATCCGCTTTCACCACTGGAAGCCTTGTCTAGTGAGAAGAGATGACCAGTTGAGACTCTGTAACTCCCATTCCTAGGAGTCCTCATTAGGATCACCTTCATATATTCCAGGAAGTTTCCATTGCATTAAGTTTCTATACCATCATGCAAATGTTCCCAATTTCAACCATCTCTTCCCATACTCTCTTCCCCTACCCTACTGACCCCTAACTCCTGAACCTACCCACCATCACTATTCCCTAAAAATCTATTGTATTTCTCCTTCCAAGGGAGATCCATGAATTCCCCCTATTCCCCTCCTTTCCACCTAACTTCTCAGGGTCTATGAATTGTAGCACCATACACAAAATATCAATACCATTTATTTAATAGATAATCACTACTTATAAATAAATACATACCATACTTATCTTTCTGGGTCTGGGTTATCTCATCCTGGATGATTTTTTTTCTTGATAGCCAATAAATTTTATGGTGTCATCGTCTAACAGCTGAATTTTTTTTAAAAAAATAAATATACTACATTTTGTTTATCCATTCTCTTGTTGAGGTTCATATAGAATGTTTCCAATTTCTGGCTCTTATGAATAAAGCCTCAATGAACATGGCTGAGAAAGAGTTCTTGTGGTAAGATTGAGCATCCTTTAGGTATATACCCGAGTGGTATATCTGGATCTTGAAGTAGATCGATTCCCAACTTTCTGAAAAAACTGCCATATTGATTTCAATAGCAGCTGTACAAGTTTACATTCCTGCCAGCAATGGAGGTGTGCTCCCCTTGCTTCACATCTTAGCCAACATGAGCTATCACTTGCGTTATTGAACTGAGTCACACTGAGAGGAATATTAAAATAGATTAATTTTCACTCACCTGATGGCTAAAGATGTTGAACATTTCTTCAAGCATTTATCTGCTACTTGAGTTTCCTATATTGAGAATTTTCTGTTTATATCTGTCCCCATTTTTTAGTTGGATTATGTCTTTTTGATGTCTAGTTTCTTGACTTCTTTATTTATACATTTATTTATTTATTTATTTATTTATTGGTTGATTGATTAGTTGATTGTTTGTTTATTCACTTTATATCCCAATATCAGCACCTTTCTCCTCCTAGTACCTCCTCAAACAGAAGCCTCCCCCCATTTCTCCCTTCACTTATCCTTTAAGAAGGGAAAGTCCCCTCTAGGTAACAACGTCTACTACTTCCTGCCCCAACACACATGTCAGGTCCATGCAGGAATAGGCTCATCCTTTCTCACTGTTAGACAAGGCAGTCTATTTAGGATAACAGGATCCACAGTAGGTAGGCAATAAATTCAGGGACAGCCACTTCTCCTATTGTTGGGGACCAAACTACACATCTATCAGATATGTTCAAGGGCCTAGATCCAACCTGTATTCCCACTTTGGTTGATGATTCAGTCTCTGGCAGCCACCAAGGGTCTAAGTTAGTTGACTCGGCTGGTCTTTCTATGGAGTCTCTGCCCTCTTCAGGTCCCCCAGTCCTTCTTCCAACTCTTCCATAAGACTCCTCGGTCTCCAACTACATATGAGCATATGCATCTCTTTCCATTGGCTGTTGGGTAGAGCTTCTGAGAGAACAATTATGTTAGGTTCCTGTCTCCAAGTATAACAGTATCATTAATAGTATCAGGGATTTGCTCTTGCCCATGGGATGGGTCTCAATTTGGGGCAGTCATTGGATTAGCTATTCTCTCAGATTCTGTTCTGTCTTTGTCCCTGCGCATCTTGTATGTAGGACACATTTTGGGTTGAAGGTTTTGTGGGTGGTTTCCTGTTTTTATTTCTCCACCTTGATTCCTGCTTGGCTACAGGAAGTGGTCACTACAGGATCTACATCCTTGACTGCTAAGAGTCTCAGCTAGAGTTGACCTCATATGCCCTCTGGTGCCTCCTCCCATCCCAGATCTCTGGCAAGTCCTGGAGATTTCCCCATCCACCCATCACTGCCCATTTCTCTTCTTTCTTCCTATATCCAGCCACTCTCTGTTTCTACCTAGTTCACTTCCTCATCACCCCTCCCACCAAGTTCCCTTTTTCCATTGACCTCCAATATCTGTTTTGTTTCCCCTTTTGAGAAAAATTCAAACATCCTCCCTTTTTGTTATTTGCCTTCTTTGGGTCTGTTGATTATAGCGTGGTTACCTGGTATGTTATGGCTGATATCTCCTTATTAGTGAGTACATACCATGCATATCCTTTTGTGTCTGAGTTACCTCACTCAGGAAGATATTTTCTAGTTCCATCCATTTGCCTGTGAAATTCATGATGTCCTTGCTTTAATGGCTGATTAGTATTCCATTGTATAAATGAATCACATTTTCTTTCTCCATTCTTAAGTTGAGGAACATGTAGGTTGTTTCTGGTTTATAGCTTTAATGAATAAAGCTGCTGTGAACAAGTGTTATTGTGAGACGGTAGAACATTTTTTGGATATGTACTCAGAATTGGTATAGCTGGGTGGTCCGGCAGAACTATTCCTAGTTTTCTGAGAAACTGCTGAATTGATTTCTAGAGTGGTTGTACAAGTGTTCATTCCCACTAGGAATGGAGGAGTGTTTCCTTTGCTCAACATTCTTGATAGCATATGCTATCTTTTAAGTTTTTGAACCTATCCAATGGTTATAAGGTGGAACCTTAGAGTTGTTTTGATTTGCATTTCCCTGATGACTAAGGAAACTGAACATTTCTTTAAGTGTTTCTTGGCCATTAGAGATTTCTCTGTTGAGAATTTTTTGTTTAGCTCTGTACCCTGATTTTAAATTGGGTTATTTGGATTGCTGGTGTCTAACTTCTTTATAAATTTTAAATATTGGCCATATGTCAGATGTGGGGTTGGTAAAGATGGATCTCTCTTCATTCTTCTAGATACAGACATCCAGTTTGACCAGTACCATTTTTTTTAAAGAACATGCTTTCTATTTTTCCATTGTGAATTTCTGATTTCTTTTTCTTTTTTTTCTTTTTGTATTTAGATATTTGCTTTATTAACATTTCAAATGTCATCTCCTTTCCTTGTTACCCCTCTAAAAAAATCTATCCCATTCCTCTCCCCCTGTTTATTACTCCCCCCTTTCCTAACCTGGCATTCCCCTTCAATATGGGCATTAATCCTTCACAGGACCAACGGCCTTTCCTCTCAATGATGTCTGAATAGGCCATCCTCTGCTACATTTGTATCTGGAGCCATGGGTCCTTCCATGTGTACTCTGGTTGGTGGTGTAGTCCCTGGGAGCTCTGGGGATACTGGTTGGCTAATATTATTGTTCTTCCTATGGGGCTGCAAACCTCTTTAGCTCCTTGGGTCCTTTCTCTAGCCCCTCCAATGGGGACTCTATGCTCAGTCTATTGGTTGGCTGTGAGCCATGGGTATTTTGATTCTCCTTTAAGAAGGACAAAAATATCCACACTTTTTTCTTTTTTTCTTCTTGAGCTTCATGCGGTTCTGTGAATTGTGTCTTGGGTATTCCTAGCTTTTGGGCTAATATCCACTTATCAGTGAATGCCTACCATGTGCGTTCTTTTATGATTGGGTTACTTCACTCAGGATGATATTTTCTAGTTCCATCCATTTGACTAAGAATTTCGTGAACCATTGTTTTTAATAGATGAGTAGTATACCAGTCAGAAAGGCTAAGATCAAAAACTCAGGGGACAGCAAATGCTGGAGAGGATGAGGATAAAGAGGAACACTCCTCCATTGCTGGTGGGATTTGCAAACTGGTAAAACCACTCTGGAAATTAGCATGGCAGTTCCTCAGAAAATTGGACATAGCACTACCTGAGGACCAAGCTATACTACTCCTGGGCATACACCCAGAAGATGCTCCAACGTGTAATAAGGACACATGCTCCACTATGTTCATAGCAGCCTTACTTATAATAGTCAGAAGCTGGAAAGAACCCGGATGTTCCTCAACAGAGGAATGGATACAGAAAATGTGGTACATTTACACAATGGAGTTTCTGGTTTCTTATTACAAAATTAAGGGCCAATGTGTATGTGGGTTTTTGATTCATTTGCATTGATCAAAGTGAGTGTTTTTATGCCAGTGTCTTGTGGCTTTTATTACTATAGCACTGTAGTATAACTTTAAATTGGGAATAGTGAGACTTCCAGCAGTTCTATTGTTCAGGATAGTTTTTCTTACCCTAGATTTTCTGTTCTTCCATATGAAGTTGAGAATTGTCCTTTCAATGTATGTAAAAAATCATGTTGGAATTTTGATGGAGATTCCATCAAATCTGTAGATTGCTTTTGAAAGGATGGACATTTTTTTCTATGTTAATCCTGCTGATTCATGAGCATTGAAGATTATCTGATATAGTCTTCAAAGACATGAAGTTTTTAATCATAGAATTATTTCACTGGCTTGTTAGATCTACTCCAAGATATTTTATATTATTTGAGGCAACTGGAGACACCAAACATTTCTAAAGTACATTCTTTTTGTGAGAGCTACAAATGTCTTTCTTGAAAAGACTTCACTTACAGTGAAGCATTTCAGTGTATAGAATATTTTGTGGCCATTATTTCCTAATAGAAGACCAGGGGAAGATGATGGTGAGTGAGGTGGGAATGAAGCTCTAGCCAGGCTGACCATGAGGCAGGGTTAGATAGATGACCTGTTGGATTATGTACATTTTATCATTGAGAAATTCTTTTTCCCCCTAACATAATGTTGTTATTATTTTAAAAGTTTACACAATGTACCCCATCACACTCACTTCTAAGTCCTCCCAGATCCAGCCCTCCACCCTTGTGACCTCCTTTACAAAAAAGAAGAAAAATAAAACCTGAAAAAATACACCAAGTCTATACACTCATTTGAACATGGTTCATTTCCCAGTGGCTAGCATCTTAAAGAAAACTGAATCCTTTTCCACCTCCACCCTCACCAAAATCCATCAACTGTGTAGAAGTTCACCTGACCATCCCTATCACAATTTTAAAGGACTTCTCTTCTATTGCTTATGGTATAGACTGTTTCTTGTTTGTAGGGTTGGGGCTGGGGGTGAAAGGTTGTCACAGAAACCTTCTATATCTCTTATTCTCAACAGTGAGTCGGCAGTCATCAATACCACTGCAAAAGAAGCTTCCTTGCCTGTTGGTTAATGGCAGGACAGATCATAGACTTCCACATGATTTCTGGTTACAGCACAGACCACCCACAACACATCCTGCAGCAGCACAGACCTAGGACCCCAGCCTGGTCTCTGATGGCAGCACAGACTAGAGACATCAAAAAGCCCTTGGCCATAGCATAGTACATGGACATCATTATGGTCCTCAGCATGGGCCTTAGATCCTTATGGTCTCCTTCAGAAGCACAGCCCACAGTCATGACCATGGATATAGGAGGCAACATAGACCTCCAAAAATCCACATGGCTTTTGGTGGTAATATGGATCAAAGATATCAATATGGCCTCCAGTGAGAGCACAGACCATGGACACAATCACATCTCATGGCAGCAATGCAGACCCTGGACAGCAACACAGCTTTCAGTCTCAGCCCTGATCAGGGACATCATCATGACCCTTGGTGGCAACACAGGCCAAGGACATCCATAGGCTTCCAGTAGTAGCATGGACCACAGACCTCAACATAACCTTCATTGGCAACACAGACCATGACCATCAACATGGACTTTGGTGGTAACATGGGCCTAGACATCAATATGGCCCCTGGCCACAGCAGGAGCATGGAAATCATCATGGCCCTTTGCAACAGCAGGGATCATGAACCTTAACATGGGCTTTGGCGACAGCATGGACCGTAGCAGTTCTTTGAGGAAGCTCAATTTAAAAAATGAATTGTTCTCCATCTTGAACATACTGTTGTTGCTCAGAGCCAGGGCAATTGTGCAGCTGGGCATCACATTTAGAGGCAGAACCTGTGTACCACACTATTGGCCCTACTCAGTAACAAGAAATTCACTGCCCATCATAGCCTTCTCTTACACTTGTCACCAATATAGCATCTCTACTGCCTCTTACAACTGTGCATGCAAAACTCCATTGTAGAACCCAAACAGCTTTACATGCAAATACTCATTGCAAGGAGTCATTGATCTGGTTCAAGGGTTCTGGTTTCTGAAACACCATCATGGAGACTCATCTCAGATATATTGCTGTTGCCCAGAGTCAAGGTGATCTTGTGGTTAGGCATGGGTCTGGGGACAGGACTGTCCCTTTCCTCAGTGTGGGTGCCCCATTGAAGCCTGTAGGCAGTGCTTGGAAACTTGGTTTCCTCCCTCCAAGCAATGTGAGCAGCAGTTGTCTCCATGCTGCAGTCAGGCTGGCAGCCTGAGGACTGACCCTATAAAGTAATAGTTTTTTTTTTTGTCCACTGTGTCAGCCCTCCCATATTGCTCTCATGACATTTGCTGTGTCTCTAGTTTCTCCATTTGCAAGTAGAGCTCTCCTCTACCATATTTCCTTCCAGTTTCATGAGTCCTTTGATGAATTCTTATGCTTCATAGAACACCACTATAGAGACGGAATTTAATAGTCTAACCACAGCAATGATAGAGATTAGCAAACTTTAGATCCTCTATATCTAAAGATGCCTGATTAGGAAAGATACATCTAAACTGTGGGTCTTTAAATATCTTTTTCTGTAACTGACTTCTTTTAGAAAACATATAGCAGACCAGTGGCAGGATTCCATTTTCAGAAGTAACTGAAGCACAAATCATAAACCGGGGTATCAGCTATCATGTATACTAGATATACCCCTGATAGTATTTGTCAGGAACATCACCCTTGACTGGAGAAAGGAAAGTGAGCTCTTATCAGGCCCTGCATTCCTGGTTAGAAATCAAATCTCTCTTAGAGCAAAAACTTGACTCAGACACCAAAGTCATTGCCTTTGGCATGACATTTTCTTTGTTTGCTTTTTGTTTGAAGCAACCATTGTAATCACAACATTTTCTAATGGGCACAAGCAAAATAGCGTCTGTCTCATCCCTGACCCCTCTCTGTAGTGTCCATAGTTACTCGCTCATGAAACCCATAGCTTCTTCAGACAGAATATTGCAAAGAACTAGCTATCATGCTGGAGTGAGTGAGACGCTTAGGCTGTTTGGCCAGAAGTGCACTGCCAAGGAAGACTGTGACAACAGTAGTTCTGTGATTTCAGAGTTCTTTACCAACACAGGTGTAGTAGAAGGAGCACAGATTTAGATCTGTATAGACAAGGGTTCAAAGTGTGTCTGCTAATTGACTGGATAACACACCCTCTCCTATCATCCACATGCTTGTATAGGCATTTATGTATTTGGCATTATTTATTATTTTCTGATTTGATGTATTCAAATTATAAATTAAACTATGAGATTGTTGTATGGAGAGAAACAAAAGTTACATAAGGGTCAAATGGATTACTCAGGGATTACTCAGAAGAATTGTACCATTAGAATGGATATATATTCAGAGGACAGAGTAGATCAGCTTGTCTGGTATGGTCTTGGTAGTCCAACAGTAACTGTCTCACCCTAGTGAAGCTGAGAACCTGATAGTTGCATAAGGTTAGGTTCCTCATCAGCCCTGATCTAGCACCTAAGGTCTGGAGGATTATCAGAGAGCTAGTGGTCTTCAATACAGGTTAAAGCTCAAAGAAGCTTAATTCTGATTCAGCACAGGAACTAGCAGTGGCAACACCAGAGTAGATGGGCGTGCCAGTGGGAGTGAAGTCGGAGTGAACAAAATTCTTAATGCTCTCCCTCTGACATGTATTTCCATGTAGACTGTGTCAGCAGATTAGGACAGGTGTTCTCACATCAGTAAAAGCAACCAGGAAGTCTCTACAATTGCCCATGAACCAACCAAGGCAGCCAGTCTCTCTTTGGCTCTCCCCAGGTGATTCCAGGTTGTGTCAAATTATTAGTTAAAGTTAATTATCACAGCAGGCAAAGTGTATTCTACTATACTTAATCCTAGACTTCAGTTAACCAACAACAAGAATTTGTCATGTAAATGCAAATATGCAGACATAAAAAATACAAACATAGACACACGCCCTTAGAAACTTACAGATCTTTTCTCTCATGTCCTTGTATCTGAAGAAAATAATTCTTTACCACATGCTTTCTCCATTTTCCTTTTACACAGAGGAATGTCTGCTCTGAATATATAGTGAATATATATATTTAAGTCTATTTAAAAATTACAGTGCCATTATGTATAGATACTCATATACATAGCTTATATAAAAAGGATTGTTTCATACTTGCTTTAAAATATTCTTGAGTTTGATCTCTGCAAGAATCACTTTAATCTTTATAACACAATAGTTATTGTAACATAGCCACATCTTCCCAGACTCTCCAGCCTAGTTTCTTTGTCTCTAGCCCACTGGGAGTGGAGGGTCTTTTGCCTGCGAGTCTCTGTCCTTGGATGCATGTGAATCCTGTCATCAGCAAGTCATTGCAGACCGCCCCCCTGCAAAGTATTTTCTTCAAAGCACTTCCTTCAAGTCCTCCATAATAATCATAGACATTTTCATCTCACATTTAATTCCCCACATGCCAGTTTCTAATTGTATGTGCAAGGTTATTTTTAAAAATTTTTCTAAGCCCTTGATTGAAACTATATAAAGAAGTTTCTAGGGACCGTGTAAGCTCAGGGCAAAATAAACTCACAGAACCTTTCATTCTGAGTTCTGCATTCATATCTGGTCTAGGTCAAGAATGAGTGGCAGCAAGAACTTTGGCACCCCAGGGAGAGGGACTAATTCCATTTCTGGACTGAGTCAATTTAATCTCATCTTTTGAGACCTTCAAGATGTAGTCTCTGAGAGACCTCAGACTCAGTTTAGGAGGTGCCATGGCCTTGTGGACTGAGAACTGCCTAGGACTCAGAGCCATCTAGGGTTTTCTCTGGGCACTGCTTCAGACTGTGCCACCCGAGAGATGATTCTTCACCTCTATTTGACTTCTCCATCATATAAAAATTGGGATAATAATACAGGCCCTGCTAGGATCACTGTGAAGACCAAATGAGGTGAAAAGTGTACAACACTTACCACAGAGAAGAATCTACACACACACACACACACACACACACACACACACACACACACACACTTCTCATTGCATTCCAAACACTAATTAAAACACTTTGCAAACATTAGACTATATATCCATTGATTTGCAAAGAAAGAAATATCAGTGTCCTCACTTTAATCTGAGAAAAGTAGGGCTAAACAGTGAAGCAAATTCCTCAGTGCTATAGAGACAGTAGGTGGTGGAATGAAATACCCACCCAATGCCTGGGTCCAGAGTCCATGGTCTTAATTATTACCATGCTGCTACATATTAATTTGTAACTGTAAATTAGAAGCCATTGTTTCTATGGGAAGTTGTACTACACCTATTGTTCATTTGATGGAAATGAAGGAGAGCCATAACATGTAGAATTACTTCTGCAAGGATGTTTGGAGGAGGTCTGAATATCTCCAGATTGTTCCTTAAATTCAAGGAATAATTGCCTATGTTGTTCAATAAACCAAAGAAACTTCTCTACATAGTGCCAAGATCTTAAATAAATGCAATTTAACAGAGTTTCTCTGGGGTTGATTTGTGAGGTCACATTGATACATAATCGATGAGTTTTTACAATTAAATTTGCAAACCCGAAATAAGCTGTTGTAATGATATGTGTAGTTCTAGCTCAAAGTTGAACAACTGGATTTTTTTCATTTTAATGAGAGAGAGAGAGAGAGAGAGAGAGAGAGAGAGAGAGAGAGAGAGAGAGAGACTATGTGTATAGTATGTGTCTTTGTGTGTTTTTGAGTGTGTGTGGGTGCATTTGTGTGTGCAGATGTACACGCAGATGTGTATTAACAAGCATGTAGAGGCCTGAGAGTGGTAATGGGAATTGCTCTTGATCACTCATCTGCCTTATTCTTTGAGACACAGACGGTCTCTCGAGAGTATGTCTACCAGACAGCTTGCTCTGGGTCACAGGCAATAAACCCGTGATAAACCCAACTGGAACTCATACATGTTCTGGGAACTTGAACGTTGCTCCTCATGCATACTGGGCAAGGTTTTTAACTGTTGAAAGATCTTCACAGATGAATTCTTTTTTTTTTAAAGTGATCTCTTTCCTGCCTCTTCCTCTCTCCTCTCTCTCCCTTCTTTCCTCCCCCATCTTCATTGCTCCCTCCCTCTCTTCATTCCCTCCCAATGGCTAGTGGTTGGCTGAGAGCATCCTCGTCTGTATTGGTCAGACTCTGGCAGAGCCTCTCAGGAGACAGCTATATTAGGCTCCTATCAGCAATATCCAGGCTCTTGGCATCAGCAATAGTGTCTAGGTTTGGAGGATGCATATGGGGTGGATCCCCAGGTGGGGCAGTCTCTGGATGGAGTTTCCTTCAGTCTCTGCTCCACTCTTTGCTCCTGTATTTCCTTTAGACAGGAGGAAATCTGGGTTAATAGTTTTGAGATGAGTGGGTGGCTCCACCCCTCAACGAGAGGCCATGCCTAACTTCTGGATCTGGTCTCTACAGGTTTTATCTCCCTTTTGTTGTTTTTCATATGGTCTGTGAGTTGTATTGTGGTTATTCTGAGCTTTGTGCCTAATATCCACTTACCAGTGAGTACATACCATGTGTGTTCTTTTGTGACTGGACTATCTCATTCAGTATGATATTTTCTAGTTCCATCCATTTGGCTAAGAATTTCATGGATTCATTGATTTTTATAGCTGTATAGTACTCCATTGTGTAAATGTACCACATTTTCAAGAGACTGGATATTTTAAAAGGATTGAAAATTTAATATGTAAGAATTTGTAAAGACTATGGGACTTTTAAAGTTATTTAGATCTTACAGATAAATAAGAAAGTAAGGGTTGAGATTTAATAGTGATGTGTTTGTGTGTCAAGTTGACAAGGGGTCAATCGCACTCACTGGCTGGTTTTGTGTGTCGACTTGACACAAGTTGGAGTTATCACAGAGAAGGGAGTTTGCCTTGAGGAAATGCCTCCATGAGATCTGTTAGGCATTTTTTCAATTAGTGATCAAAGGTGGAGGGTCCAGCCCATTGTGGGTGGTGCCATCCCTAGGATGGTAGTCCTGGGTTCTATAAGAAAGCAATCTGAGAAAGCCGGGGGAAGCAATCCACTAAGTAACATCTCTCCATGGTCTCTGCATCAGATCCTGCTTCCTGACCTGCTTGAGTCCAAGCTGTCTGTATTTGAAGGTAGTCCTATAAAAGGTAATTAAGATTAAATTATAAGGGGGTGTCCCAATTTGATGGAAGTGGTATTCTTACTATTGAAAGAGATAACATGGCTTTCTCTGCCACACAGCAAGAAGGCTGCTGGCTGAGAGTGAGCTCCTCATTAGGATCTAACTCAGTCAGTGATTTCATCTTGAACTGTGGACATCTTGGACTACAAGAAAGTAGAGTTCTGCAATTTAATCCATCCTGTCTGCGGTGTTTTGTTATGACAGCCCAAGCTGACTGATATACTTAGCCCAGGCCATTTGTCTCGTACCTGATATTATAGAAGTCAATCTCTGGTTTGTCTGAATCTTCCTGACTCAAGCAGATTTTATTTTTATTTCCATCTCTGTCACGGGTTACAAGCTGGAGGTAGAGGTGAGGTGGGTGGACTGTGCTAGGAATGGGAAGAGACATGGGAGAGAAATATTGCTAAGGCTTTAAAAACCTTCTAGCAACACAGTTTCTCCCTTCTCTCCTTCCCCTTCATTCTTCCATCCGTCCTTCCTTCTCTCCCCCTTCCACCTTCTGTCCTTCCTTCCCTCCCTCCCTTGCCCCTCTCTCCCTCCTTCCCTTCCCCCTCCCTCCCTCTTTCCCTTCCCATTCCTCCTCCCTCCCTTTCCTCCTATAATGCTAATGCACACATGTATCACATTGTATGAGTGAGTATTTACCAGCCAACTAGACCAGGATAATATGACATGCTTTCATTTTGCTGGAGCTCAAAATCTATGAGGCATACTGATGTTGGAAACTACCTTAATATACCCTTAATTCCCAGAAGTGCTCTGTCTACCTGTTCAGACTCAGCGATGCTGAGGAGCTGAGTATTGCAAATAGACAAAACTACATGACCTCAGAATCACGTGAAAACACAAGGTGTGAAACTGCGTCTTGACAAAGGCATATTTAGGGGCCTGTATGTAGTTGGGAGAAGGTTGAGCGTGGAGAATGGAGAAGATAAGATATTTGGAGAGATGTGAATGGCCTATTGGAGGAACTTTGAATTTATTACCATTAGTGCACACTGTATTTTAAAAAGTTCCAAAGTTTTCATATAGGGAGATGATCACATCCCTTCACGCTCCTTTTTCTAAGACCCTGCACGTTCTATGCACTTTTATTGGACTGTAGTTTCCAAGGCAGAGATCATTCCAGTTTGCTTATTGTTTATCTTAGGCCAGGCACATGGTCTGGGGAAGCCAAGTGCTCTCTAATTTTGCTTTGAGTGAATGAATGAAATCAAGAGAAGTACAACACACAGCCAAACCATGATTTAGGGAGAGCTATAAAAGATGACAGCAAATTTGTCTTAGAAATCTGCCAAACCTGCTATTGCCATCCTCCTTCTTCTACTTACTCTAAATCTTTTGTAGGGAGATTAGGCTCAGAGTCCCTGTCTTTTGTGGAAATGGAGGTTACTGGAAGATTTTCTACCCTGGCAGTTGAGACATCTGGGTTCAGCATCAATGCTGCCCCCAGATATCTCTAGAAGGAACAATTCTTATTTTTAAAAGGGGAGGAGAGGCCCTTGGTCCTGTGAAGGCTCAATGCCCCAGTGTAGGTGAATGTGCCAGGGTAGGGAGGTGGGAGTGGGTAGGTGGGGGAACGCCCTCACAGAATCAGGGGGAGGGGGATGGGATAGAAAGATTATGGTGGTGGGGAACTGGGAAAGGAGATAACATTTGCAATATCAATAAAAAACCTAATAAAAATTAGTTTTGCTCAAAAATCTCCTCTTCTAGCTCGTTCTTTCTCTTTCTTGCTGCTGGATTGTCTGTGGTGTTACCACCGCGACCTCTCTAGGCTGCCAGCATCTTTCCTGGGGAAGAAGCAGCTTGAGCTGGAGAGTCACTAAGGGAATGAGCTCTGACAAAGTGAATTTTGGGGGTGAAAAGACTGAAAAGTAGTTTGGTAGAAATGTTTAGAATCTAGTCTCTGGGGAACATACTTCTTCCATATAGTAAATTATCATGAAATATCATATCACTGATGTGAGAGAAATTAGAATTCATTGGAACACATTAATATTGATATTAGAATAACTGCTTCCTGAGATTGTGGATAAAGGAAGGTGTTATGACTTTAAAATAAGAGCAAAAGCAACAGAAGCATATACCAGGGACTTTGCAAACTTTATTTTAAGATGTTTCATAAATCATCCCAAAAGAACTGGTAAATATTTTCTGTCACAGGAACAGAGAGCTGCAAGCCCGGGAACTTGTGTGACTTGCCTAAAGTCATGTGGCTAGTAATAGCCAGGGCATGCACCCAGGGTCTGCATAACTATAAAACCCAGTGTCTTTGATTCTTTTTTCATGCTCCTGTGTTAAAACACCTGGGCAAAAGCAACATAAAGGAAGAGTGTTTATTTTGGTCTCACAGCTAAAGGGGTAGTCCATCATGGTAAAGAAATTACGGGAGCTTGAAGCAGCTACCCACGTGTGTTTGCAGTCAGAAGAGAGGAGTGTGAAGCTGTGATCTGCTCACTTGTTCCATTTTATACAGTCTAGGATCCCCCTCCCAGGTCATAGTTCCACTTGTAGTTACGACAGGTCTTCTGCAATTGTTCTATGTAATTCTGATAACCCCACAGGTGTGCTCAGAGGTCCACTCTAGATAACACTAAACTTCATACCAAGGTTCTCTGTTTAACGTACTGAAACAAGGCAGAGGGTGGGAGCTGGTAGGCTTTGTAAAAATCCTCACCAACATTTCTTGAGCATCTCTGAAGCATAATGCATTAATCTGTATACATTTATATATATTCCAATATACTTTTTATTAAGACAATGCATATTAAGAATAACCCCTGTTACACAAATGCCCAGACTGAGGCTCAGAGAATTTTAAATGATTCATGCATTTTTGCAGTTATTGAAGGGCCGAATCAGAATCTTTTCCCAGGGATATTGCTCCTTGTACTTCATTATAATGCCATACCAGTTCTACACGCTCTATAAGTCTGTCCTAGGTGCAGTCTAGGTGCTTCAGGGTGCCAGCAATTGGAGCTGTCCAGCATTAATGAGAACGGCTCTGGGGCACACAGCAGTTAGATTTCAACTCCAACAGTTTGATAATTTTGAAGCACTGAGCAGTCTGATTCAAAGGGAACAAAAGCTAATGTTCTTTCTTTAGATCATACTTCTTCCCACAGGGCTTGGGCAGTTACTTTAACCAATTAATGTCTTCAGGGAATGGAGTGGTTTTCACCTTCAATATCCATGATTGATGTTAGGTATCCAACTAAAATGTGATTCTTGAAGTCCACGGCCATGAACTCTGGCCCCGTGAGCCTGGACAGGGATGCATCTGCATCCTTCATACTGACTCTGGAGGCTCCTGGTGGAAACAGTCTCAGGACTGCTGCCTCTTGATGCCACCCACAGCTGTCTGGACTCTGGTGTGGATTCTTGGTGTCATCATCTACTGTGTTAGGAAGAAGAGTGACTTACCTTGCTAGCCTCTGCTTTGTGCTCTATAAAATGGGAAAGCTGATGGCATCCGCTCTTTGTGTCTGTGAAGGTTACAGAATGTGCTGGCCACATCTGGACCCAGGGACTTGCGACTTAATTGGCAGCACCAAGGAGAAGCCTGTTGTTCAGAACACAGCAGATTAAGTCACTTACTCTGTGTCATCATTTTCATACTCCAGTTACTGGGAGGTGGCAAGGGGCTTGTTCTACGAAGGTCAATAATACATCATTTTCCCCAAGGTAGTTTTTTTGTATGTTCTCTAATTCCTTCCCCCTTAAATATCTTTATTCATTATTATTGCTGTGGGGGTGATGCATGTGGAAGCCACAGAAATATTTGTGGAGTTAGTTATCTCCTTCTAGCAAACACCTTGACATAGTAGCTAGGCCATCTTGCCAGCCCTTTCCTTATGTTTTGTAATAAACTTATCTAAGTTGTGCCAGCAAATCTTTTGCGAAGTTAATTCCCTACTCACTGAGAATCACACAATGGGCTTCTCAACATCTGGAGGCTCTCGGTTCTATGCATCATGCAAGAGTTGCTTGGCGAGATGCTATTCCTAGGTTTCTACAAGTCATGAGTAGGTAAATGTAATAAAACCTTGTACTTCCTGTTTGATAGTCCCGCATTTCCAGCATTGAGATGGCAAGGTGCACCCTCTCCTGGACTGGATTGTAAAATCAGGAAAACCTGGGTTTCCCTGTTAGCCTCCTAGATGGTCAAATTTGATTTTTGTCCTGAGGAGGCTTCATTTGCATTTTTATCAGAACGATCTATTGCCTTTTAGAGATCTAAGGAAATTATCTCATTTTCTAGAAGTGTTTCTATTGAGTAGGGCTAGCTAAGCTTCAGGTGAGGGAGGGAACCAAAGATAATGTTTCTATCTAGGGCACCCTTCCAGCCTACTTTATAAAAGCTGGGTTAGATAAGGTATGAGTTTCCTGAGATGCCTTTACAGTATACTTATTGATACTTGATGCTAATACATTTTTCTTTTATGCAAATTTCAAATGCTGTTAGGTCAATTAGAAAAAAAAGATTTTAAGATGCACAGGTTTTGACTTTTATCTGAACATGGGGAAGAATCTCTTGTCTCTGTGGACTGTGCAGCTAGAGCTAAAAGTAGCAAGGAAAAGAGAAAAAGCTGATCTGAGTCTGTGCTTGTCTTGTCTATTGGGCTGGAAGCACCTTGACTAAAGGACTTTGTCTGCCTTATTCATTTTCTACCATCAGTACCCTACCCCAGGCACAAAGTTGGGACTCATTAAGTATTTGCTTGTTGAATGGGGTAGTTGTCGTACAGCCTCTGCTTGGTGGAAAGCTTATTACCTCCTGAGGCTACAGATCCATTTTTGGAAGGTTCTGTCTGTCTGTGAGCTTCTTGATTAATGAGGTAAAATCAATGATTCTGTAACTTTCCAGGAGTGAAAACTGCTACAGTCTTAGAGGTGGTGACACCATTTCTGGTCCTGCCACCATATAAGCTTTGGAAAGACTCTAGTTACAGACCCAAGTGCAAAGTAAAGATGGCTTTGTAAGGAAGAACTTCTGTATGGAGTTAGTGATAAAGATGGAATTCATAAGGTAGGACTCTATTTGAGATGAAAATGAAAATGGTGTAAGAGTTTGAAGATCACCTGAGATAGAAAACATTGTTAGATTTTCATTTTTTATAACATTTTTTTTAAAAAAGATTGATTTAATCATTTTATGTATGTGAGTACACTGTAGCTGTTTTCAAACAGACCAAACGAGGGCAGAGGGTATTGAATCCCATAACAGATGGTTGTGAGCTACCATGTGGTTGCTGGTAATTGAACTCAGGACCTCTGGAAGAACAGTCAGTGCTCCTAACTTCTGAGCCATCTCTCCAGCCCCCCCAGAGTTTCTTTTTTATTAGGTAGTCAAGAGAGGCAGAAAGATTGTCCAGTGTAGAACAGACCTGAGTGAAGAGGGACATTCCTCTTAGGAGTAAAGGACTCTGAGGTGATCCTTATCTATTCCGTTCTGGAGCGTGGTCGATGCTGTGAATTTAGAGTCATCACTTTCCTTTGCTCACTCTACTCCCAAGTTGGAAATTTAATTGTTCCCATTTATAGGAGAGTGATGAACTAATCCAATGGACTGATAGAAGTTGTTGAAATGAACAACTGTGGCCTGAGATATTTCTCCCAGTGATTTCCCTATTACTACACGGATTCCGTTCAATCCACCTTTACAATATTAGAAACTGATCTTGAGATGTAGCCCAGTGATAGGACACTTGCCAGTTATCCTCAAGAAAACTATGATGGAAGGTTCCACCATCTGCTGATACTCTTACCCTTCTCAGTGCTGAGACATTGAAGGCCAGGGTTTTGCTCTCCCTGGATAATCATCTACAAAGATGTGACAGCCACAGTTCTCTCTTCTACCAAATGCCCACAGAAATCAAAGGTGGGTATCTGGGAGACACCAGAGCCAGTGTTCAGACTGTAATGCCAAGAGCTATGAGATCCTAATCTTTTCTGAACAAAATGTGTTATCTAAAATAGAAATCAAGAATGTGGATGTTCAGAACTCATCATGGCCATCCTGTGATAGCCGTTCGTCTTTTATATTGCAGCTTCTTTTAATATTTTTTATTGTGCCCTATTTATTATCAGCAGCCTGTCATTCAGTGTAGTATCCCACAGTAGCAAACCCTAAACTAGCTCACCATCTGCATTATCTCTAACTAAGCTCAATTGTACTTCATCAGACAAATTTCTGCCTTACTCCCAGGTTATTTTCCAGGGATGGGATCAATTTCTGATAAATTCATTAATAAAAAACTGTGGGTTGACAAGAAGAAGGAATGAGAGGACACTGGTCCAGAAAAGACTGGTTCCAGTTTTGAGGAGAGTACCAGAACAGAGAAAGGGTTGGGGGGTGATTGGGGAATGCGGGGGAGGATGCAGAGGGAGGACTTATGGGACACATGATGAGGGGGGAACTGGGAAAGGAGAAAGAAAGCCTTTGGAATGTAAACAAAGCATATAGAAAATAAAATTAAACTAATAAATAAAAAAAATCTGTGGGTTGAGTCATTAAATCTCTCATAGTACATCAGGAGACATTCTAATAACATCAAGAGAACTCAAAGTTTACAGGCTATATGCTAATCCTGAGTTTATGAGAGTGAGAATCCAGGCACAGCACATAGAAGAATAAAAATGCATATGGTCCTCATTTAAACTGTGGAATAAATGTCTAATGAGTCATGGGTATAATGTGCATGTGCAATTTAAATTTTTCTAATAGTTACTAGAGAATGTAATAAAATAAGTAAAACTAGCTAATGTATTAACTCAACATAATCAAAATATTCTTTGAACAGATATCTGTGAGAAATTATCAAGAATATATTTAAATTTCACTTCACTTTTTCAAATTATGAAACATGGGCTTTATATTCATGACACATCTACAATTTGATCTAGCCACTTCTTATACATATTATCTCATATGGTGTGTGAATACCATACAGAACCACACAATTATATTCAGAAAATGAAGTGTATACCCTCCATTGTGTGTGTGTGTGTGTGTGTGTGTGTGTGTGTGGTTTTTAATTGAGAACTCAGTGTGGGTATGAAAAAATATATGTGTGTGTGTTATGTACATATATATTTAAAATTGTGACCGAACTCTACTACATGCTTTTAGCCAAGTCATATAAATTATCTGAAACTGATTAAAGAAAAGTACTATAATCATTTTATACTATCTTCATTTTAGAGGATTGCTGTTGGCAGCTAAAATACACAGTAAAGTGCTAAAGATCTAGAAGCTCAGTTTCGAGGTTCTTCTTGAGATGCTCTATACTAGTTTCCAAGGTGCCTGTCCTAGTTTGCATTGCCACCAGCAATCTATCCTCCTTCCCCCACATCCACACAACACACACACCTGTTGTTGAAAATGTCATTTTTCCAATGTATATTTTTTGCATCTTTGTCAAAGACCAGGTGGCTGTAGTTGTGTGAACTACAACTTTGTCTTCTACTTGGTTTCACTGATCTACTTGTCTATTTTTGTACCAGTATCATGCTGTTTTTATTACGAAGACTCTGTAGTATGCTTTAAATGGAATTTTTTCTTGCAGTATACTTTTTGCTCAGGTCTTAGCTATCCTGGCTCTTTTGTGCCCATCAGCAGCTCTTCACAAGATCTGTAAAAGGTCAGGCCAGTTAAGAATTCTAGAATGGAAAGGGGCATTCAATGACACATCTCTAATTGAAGAGTTACTGGCTTGTCAAGCTGCCGAGAGAGTCACTTTCGTTTGGTGGGGATTAGCAATTGGTAGCCCGCCCATGCCACAGTGAATGACCCCATGTCCATCCACATACGAGTCTAAGTGGACTCTATGAATTATAAAAAACTGGGAGGGAGATATGTTAGAGCAGGCATGGGTGAGCTTGATAGAGAGTGGGTTGGATTTGATCAAGATATGTTATTTAGCTACATGCACACATTTTTCAAAGAATAGCAAAAGCTCAATCGAATATAGATACTCTGATTCATTCTCTTTCTTCAAAACCTTTGTGCTTCTACTCTCCACATCCCTCATTCATAACCATATTTTAAAAGCAATTTTAGTTATTAGTTTTTCCTATAGACTTCCGAAAAATGACAAAACCATGAGATTTGACCTCAAGATGTATACTCATAAAATGGGTGATCTTTGGCGAGATGATCTCTCAGTCTTTCCAAACTGCATTTAATGTGGATTATAATAATAATGAATTCATATCTCCTGAATTCACATTAAGGACTAATAACCAGTTAGAGCATGTGGCATGGTAGCTTACATACATTGGCATTCACTAGGCATGCCTAAATTCTAAATAGGCTTAATAAGCAGTACAATACATTTATGTGACTTCAATAATCATGTTCACCCTCAACTATAGATTGCTGCATATGCTTGTTTATTATCCCAAGTGTGTTAGCTGCTATCTCTGAGTTTACTGCACATTCCTCGAGGGCAGGCGCTATATTCCATGCACCTTCTTCTATATTCCATGTAATCTTTGAGTCTCAAAACACAGAAATGAAGCCCTACAGCCTTCTTGATGAGTATTTGCACATTTATCAAATATTTCTTCTCTTTGATCTTCTCTTTTCTAATTTGAAGAATTGGGCTTTTATTTTAATATAAACCACTGATACGGTGCCATCAAATCAACTAACCACAGTGTTTATTAACCTAATTTCCCTAATTTCTCCCTGTGCTATAACACTTTACTTTTACTGACAAAATGTAATACAATTATTAGAAACAAGTGGGACTAACAAATCCCAGAATGATTTGCTTTAAAGTATATGTAAATTGCCTGTGTTCCCTTGTCAAGATCCACAGTTTCCATTTTGTCCCATGAATCCAGGGGTGCTTTCACTAGCTCTATGACTACTGTGACCTTATATCAAGTTTGAATTCATAAGTACTCATGAGACCCTGTGCTCAGTTCAATGGCTGGCTGAGAGGATTCACCTCTGTATTTGTCAGGCACTGGCAGAGCCTCTCAGGAAACAGCTAAATTAGGCTCCTGTTAACAAGTACTTCTTGGCATCCACAATAGTGTCTGGGTTTGGTAACTGTATGTGGGATGCATCCCCAGATGGGGCAGTCTCTGGATGGCTTTTCCTTCAGTCTCTGCTCCACATTTTCTCTCTGTATCTCTTCCCATGGATTCCTCCTTCTAAGAAGGATCGAAGTATCGGCACTATGATCTTCCTTCTTCTTGAGCTTCATGTGGTCTGTGAATTATATCTTGGGTATTCCAAGCTTTTCAGCTAATACCCATTTATCAGTGAGTGCATGCCATGTGTGTTCTTTTGTGATTGGGTTACCTCACAACTTACTTTGAGAGTTGTATTTCTGAAGGGAACAAGAAAGAAAGGTTGTAACAGAATGAAAGTTTTTAATTGTTTTTTTTTCTTTTTCTTTTTTGAGGGGTGGTCTTTCTATGTAGCCTGGAATAGCCTGGAACTCACAATGTAGCTCGGGTTGACCTCGTTTGTAGAGCACCTTCTGCTTCTAGGATTTGGGATTGAAGGCATGCTAGGATTGAAGGCATGCTAGGATTGAAGGCATGCTAGGATTGAAGGCATGCTAGGATTGAAGGCATGCTAGGATTGAAGGCATGCTAGGATTGAAGGCATGCTAGGATTGAAGGCATGCTAGGATTGAAGGCATGCTAGGATTGAAGGCATGCTAGGATTGAAGGCATGCTAGGATTGAAGGCATGCTAGGATTGAAGGCATGCTCCATAACTGGGAGAGACAGTCTGCTTGTTTGCTTGCTCACTTGCTTCCCTCCCTCTGTCCCTTCTTCCCTCCTTTGTTTTTCCTTCCTTCCTTCCTTCCTTCCTTCCTTCCTTCCTTCCTTCCTTCCTTCCTTCTTTCGTTCCTTCCTTCTTCCCCCCTCACTCCTCCATCCCTCCCTCCCTTCCTCCCTCTCTCTTTTCTTTCCCTCATTCTCTTTCTTCCTTTCTTTTTACCGCCCTTCCTTTCACCTTCCCTCTGTCTCTCTCTTCTCTACTCCCTTCCCTCTTTTCTTCTTTCCTTTTTTCTTTCTCTCTTTGGAAAATTGGGCAAATTTGACTATTTATAAGAAAGATCCAATAGACTGTTCTTGAACCCTGCTTAGAATGAAGGGATTCTGAACCAGGATCAGTATAGATTTTGCTTAATGGGCCTGCAGTTTTAGTAGCTCCTAGGTAATCTTCCAGTATAATGCAAGAGGTACAGCAGATGCATGGTGGTGCTCACTTGTAATTTCAGGCCTCAACAGACTGAGGAAGGAGGATCGAAAGTTTGAGACTCTCTTGGACTTAAACACTGTCTCAAAAAAGGAATAAATGTGACTGTGTTTTAATAAAACTTTATTTGTGTACATTGAAATTTGTACGTATTAGGTGTAAAAATAAGAGAGAATTGCCGTTATGTTAACCCTGTGCAAAACAGGCGGGAGTAGACCTGTGGGTCATACTTTGCTGACTCCTGCTAGAGCACATGTGGAAAGGTGAACTGTTCCCAAGAACAGTGTAGTAGATGGAAATCAAAGATTGAAATAGAAACACAGACAGAGTTGTTGATATGGAGTTGGGGAACTAAGGAAATTTTCATTCAATAACTTCTATTTTATAGTGAAAACAAATTGAATGCTAGCCATTTTCCATTGATAGCTTATTAATGGCTTGTATTATTTTAGAAGATTATATGTACTAACGCATTTACTATTTGTTCCACAGCAATACTGTTTTACCATTAAGGAATCACATCACACAACAGCCAAGAAATACATGCAGACTATTTACCTTCAGAATACATGGCCTTGCTCAATGAAGGCCATCGACTAGGGAGAATAAGGACAGTAAGGAGCAGTCATCTGAGAGGTGTGAAGGGCTGGGTGATCGAACAATGCATCGAGATCTTAAGGGATGTCAAGACCTCAGTGAGACTGGGAATTATAAATAGAGGGCGCCATCAATCAATCTGCTGATGTGATTTACTCAGGAGGAGGGCAGCTGCTTGTGTGCAGGCACTGAGAAGACAGATTGTTGGGTTTTCTGCTGTAAAGCTGTTTGGGGGGATGGCAGAAGGTCAAACACACAGTGGAGACTGAGTGTGGCTGCAACAATTTACAGAGGGAAGAGGCTTTCAGTAGTGTTTTCCAATTATTAAAATGATTTCTCACACAGCTGTAATATTTTTGTCTTGGGTCTCCTCTGACTTATCTATGTACTTTATTATCAATCCAAGGACATATTATTTCAGACACTTCTTATATGAATTCACAATAAAAATACTCAGTAATATAAAAAGCACCAAATTTTACTTTGGAATTTCAGAATTTGCCTATGAAAAAAATCAAGCTGAGAGTCAAATAAAACATTTGTGTACATTATAATGATGCAACCTAATAAACTTTTTTTGCAATATAAAATTGGGTATATGGAAAATGCTACATAAAATACATGTACAATTGAACATTCACAGATTAATAATGTACTGTAAAAATTACTTTTTTTGATAATTTTGGTGTATTAAAACTATGGCTATATCTAGTGTTGCAAAGTATCCATGCCATTAGGCAATAGAGAGATAGATCATTAGAAATGAACATTGAATTTGGCATGATAACATGACCTTGAATTCAGTTAGTTGTGAGTAATCAGAGTTTCTGATCTCATTCCAATCCTTTGGGTCCACGTTTAAATAAAGCCTACTATGCATGTGCATTTCTACATGCATGACCAACGGAGAAGCATCTATTCACATTATTTTAAAGTGATAAACTACAAATGAGTATCCTGTATCCATAATGTTTAGTAGGAAAAATATCTCAGTTTTTCATAGTGGTATATGTACATATACATATACATTTATAGCTTAGGGTTGTGAACTAACTCTCAATAGGAAATTAATTTATGTTCATTATAGGCCTAAATCTTATGCACATAGCTTGCATAATTTAATTCTTGATTTTTAGTGTGTCCATGATGTGTTTATAACTCATCACATATCAGAGCTGTAGAATTTTCCAATTATAGAACCATTCTAAGTTTCAACCATTTTGAATTTTGAATTTTTTGATAGCTGTTCTACACTTGGGCTCTTGGAAACTGAACACTTGGGATGATAGAAAGCATCTATTTTGATGGTGTTATGTGTATTTGTTTTGTGCTTTTGGTTTACTAATGTGATCTCAAATAAGCTTTTTAGGTAAAAGGTGAATTTGGTGGGATAATGGGGAAAGAGAAGACAGGTTTAATTAGATTTTACATTTTAGTGACTGCTTTACAAAAAAAAATGTTCATCATAGTTTTGAACTCCATTTTGTATAGTCTTATTTTTAGCCATATTTTGGATTTCTCCTATAATTCCCAACACTCTTCAATTTTAAGATTCCTGATTTGCAGAAGCAATAGTTTCTAGACTCATCAGCTACATAGACATCAACTACATTGAAACAGAAGACATTAACAGGGCTAGTGGGTTTCTCCTGCTCAATGTATTTTTGAAATCACTTTACAGGACTTTCACAGGAGCAAGAGCTGGGTTGGTATCACTGGAAGAGAGCTGAGCCACTGGGCCGATGGAATCCACCTTCTGCCATAGGATGTCCAGGCTAGGAAGTGACTCTGCCTATGGTTTTGCAGAAATGAGGTATCATGTGTTCACCTGTTTGTGCTCTTCCAAATGCAAAGCAGACCCATGATATCATTCTTGCTTTAGAGTTTTTCTTTCTCGTGTTTCTTTTTCAAAGCATGAAACATAAAGATGAATAAAAGAAAAAATGGTGGTTATTCAGCCGTGGCAGACAAACAGGCTCAGATTTTCCTCTGGTCAAATATTTTTAGGGAGTACACTTTCATTCTTTTTTATTTAGATATATCATTATTTATATTTCAAATGATTTCCCCTTTCCTGGATCCCCCCTCCCCAAAAGTCCCAGGAGCCCTCTTCCCTCCCCCTGTTCCCCAATCACCCCCTTCCTGTTTCCTTGTCCTGGTATTCCCCTACACTGCTGCACTGAGCCTTTCTAGGACCAGGGGCCTCTCCTTCCTTCTTCTTGGGCATCATTTGATATGTGAAATGCGTCTTGGGTATTCCAAGCTTCTGGGCTAATATCCACTTATCAGGGAGTACATACCATGTGTGTTCTTTTGTGATTGGGTCACCTCACTCAGGATGACATTCTCTAGTTCCATCATTTGCCTAAGAATTTCATGAATTCATTGTTTTTAATTGTTGAGTAGTATCTCATAGTGTTTATATACCACATTTTCTGTATCTATTCTTCCATTGAGGGACATCTGGGTTCTTTCCAGCTTCTGGCTGTTATAAATAGGGCTGCTATGAACATAGTGTAGCATGTGTCCTTATTACATGTTGGAGGAATCCTCTGGGTATATGCCCAGGAGTGGTATAGCATGGTCCTCTGGTAGTATCATGCCCAGTCTTCTGAGGAACAGCCAGTCTGATTTCTGGAGTGGTTGTACCAGCAGTGGAGGAGTGTTCCTCTTGCTCCATATCCTCACCAGCACTTGTTTTCTCCTGAGTTTTTGATCTTAGCCATTCTGACTGGTATGAGGTGAAATCTCAGGGTTGTTTTGATTTGCATTTCCCTGATGTCTAAGGATGTTGAACATTTGAGGCCATGTAGAGCAATTCAGTGAGAAGCTGAGAGAAGTCATATTGAATCAGTCAACTCAGGGGAGTTTGAACCAGAATAACTGAGATGCCCCAGCTAGCCAGAGTTTAGAAAGAGCTATAAAGAGTAAGCTTATTCAGCAGTAAGTTTCCAAGGTGACAATCACATCAGGTGAATAAAAGTTACTTTTACACCAATGCATTACCCCAGTCATCTTACAAACTAATTAAATAAATTCAATTCATCATATATAATATGAAATATAAAGCAAATTATGTCAATATCTTTGTAAACTTCTATATTTAAACACTTTGACTTTAAAACAACTTCCAAATTTCTTTGAAGCACCATAAAACTTCCATTCTTTCTTATCTGCATGCATTTGTGTTGGATTTTCTCATGTTATTAGTAGTGCCAATTATTTATCTTGAGATCTTATATAGTTCTTATTTTTCTTAGGATATTTTCATTTGACTCTGTGTCTTTGCCTAGTCAATTTTCTTTTATTCTTTAGGTCTGGGTTGATAATGTTCTTTTTCTCTAAGAGATCTTTCTTAGCCACTCACCATTTACTCCCCTAACCTGTCCTATTCAAATTACACCCTTCCATGGGACAAATGACTTCTTTTTTTTCCAGTGTATTTTTGGTATAATTACCTTTGCAGTGATTTTCTATTTTGTCAAAACAAAAGATCTTTGAAGATGATTGTACTCTGTTCTATGCTTAGCACTCACCCCACAATGTTAGGCATGTACAATACAGCCTAGGTGAATAAATGTTGAAGAAATACCTTGTAGTATATACTGCAAGGAAGCAGTGGACTCAGATTATCATGGCATGAAATGAAGATAGTTCTTGTTTATACCTCAAGCAGGAGCTAGCAAGGCAGGATTCTGTTTATATATTTTTTCTGGGGACAAACAGTCTCTTGTCCCTGTTTTTCTTGTTTGTTTGTTTTTTATTGATGCATTTAGCAGCTTCATCTTCCTTCTTACTTGTGTCAAATTATCCCTGACAGCACATAACATTCATATTGGCTTGTCTATTACCGAGGAACAGCATTGTTGTGTCATATATTTTCTACAGTGAGCAAGGGACCTTACAGGGAAACTCATAACTTCTTTATCCTGAAATTAGTGAAAAACATGAAATGCTTGCTTTTGTTACAGTGCTACTCCTTTGTCTTTCCAGTGGAAATGGAAGGAGTCATGGCACTCAGAAAAATATACATTTAGGGGTCATTTGCACTAGAAATATTCTTGACAGACCATTGGGATAGCCTAGACTATCACATATTAGGTAAAGGAACAGAATCAGATTTTAAAAAGTGAGAGTCTAAAGTGATATATCTTAAGGAATTTTCCTTTGCTGAACCTACTTCTTGCTTTCTTCCATTGAGAATGTTCACAGTCTGTGAATGCTGACACGGAAAATAGAAGTCACCCAAGATGGGCTGGTCAGTTTTCTTGATAAATGGTTGGCACAGGAAATGATCATCAGTGGAAATGCCTTGGTTTGATTGACAGCTCTGCACTGGGAAACATTTGTGTATCTATTTATTTGATAATTTCTTTACTTCACTGTAAAATACCTCTGGCAGCTATGGGAAACTGTTGACATGCTGCAGAATGTGTATGAAGGAATAGATTTATATGGACCAAGGCTCATTTAGAGAGAGGAAAATGAAGAAATTATGTGAGAACAAAGAGCTTTGGAGCACATGTTCCTGACTCTCAAGAGTTAGACACTTGAAACTCTTCAGCAATAACTGAAATCAGACCTCTTTCTGTGGATATAAATGAGGGTTTGTGTAACACATCAGGTGGCCACATCTTTCACTTGGACCAATGCTGAGTTAATTTTGGAGGGCTAAGCTGTGGGAAACTCATCATTTTCTAAGGAAGATATTTTATAATCATCTCTAAACTTTCAGACGTTAATTCTTATCTGATTTCTTTAACCACCCGCTCTAGAGCATGTTTAATGAAAATAAGAGATGATGGCTGTCATAGCTTAAGAGAGCTAAATTTTGTCTGTGCCGAACAATAACTGTGAAATCATCTCTAATTATAAAGCTTGGAAACAGAAAATCTCAGTGCATGTGCACAGAAGAAGCCCCCAGTTCTTAACACTAGACTTGTCTGGAAAACTAGTTACATCTGCTAAGAGGGGAAAACAGTGGAGCTTCTTCATTACCTAAAAACAAAACAAACAAACTAAACATTAACATTCACAATGAGGTTTAGCCTGAAGTCCTACTTTTCTAAGTTAATGATTAAAGACATTTAAGCCATGTTAATAACTCTGATCTTCATAAGATTAATGTAGACATTAATGTGTTATAAACTTATATGGGTTTTTTTTTGGTATTTTTGGGAAGGGTCTAACTAGGTAACCTTTGCTGGTCTGATACTCAATATGCAGTCCATAAAGACCTTAAATTCGTATCATCTCTCCTGTCTTAGACTTCCTAGTACTGGGATTATAGATGTCTGACATCATACTGGTTGATTTTACTTAAATTCAGTTGATGCCATGTGTCATCTCTTGCACTAAATGTCTTCTGTGTTATATGTAGCACTTATTTTCCAACCAGAAAAATGAATGTAGGTAGCAAAAATCAAAGTGGGATTGTATCAATTATGACATTTCCAACAAATTATTAAGAAATTTACAATCAATTCTGAGTGATAAGTCCAGCATTTCAGCAACAACGCAATAGTGACAGACTATACAAAAGTCATAAAAGTAGTCTGCCTCATATGTGGCTGCTTTTAGTATTTTGAAGGGCTGGGTTTTGCAAACAAGAAAATAATGGTTGAATACACTTTATCTCTGTGAAGTAGGCAGATATTTCTAAATGGAGAGAATAGAACGTGTATGTGTTATTGAAATGTGTATGTGTTTATTAGATTGGCTCACACAATAGGCTGTACCTAGTCCAATAATGGCTACCCACTTGCCTCAGGAACTGAAAACCAGGTAGCTATCTCCAATGCTAGGTTTCTCAGCACTCCTTATCTGGTACCAAAAGCCTGCAGAATTCCTGGGAACACTGGTACTCCAAAGAAGCTGGAGTATGATATCAGCAAATGATGGTGGTAGAGAGGCCCACCTGCCCCACCCCAGGAAGGATTAACACATTTTATCAGTAAGAAGAGAATAGAGTCTGTAGTAGACATCTTTTTCAGGGAACTTGTTGGAAGGTGCTATCAATGTGGGGGAGAGTTTCACCATTCTCAATTAATCTTTGGAGATATCTTTATAGACAAAGTCAAGGTACGTATTTTCTGATTAATCTCAGATCCTATGCAGGTGACAATCAAGATTAACCACTACACCCATATGTAATTAATAGCAGCTCTATTAATTTTAAATGTCATTAATCTGTATATTACATAACAGCCATGCTTACTGGAAATTATGTTAATCTGCATATGCCATCATGTACTGAGTTACTCAAGGGAGGTTACTATGCAGATTTAAACCAAAAACATTTTTTCCAGTAATCCTTCCCATTAAATTTGGCTGTTCACTTTGAAAATTGTGATGAGAAAAAAAGCAATGCACCATACATAAGAGGATTTGTAAAAATGTTGCAAATAATTGAACTAGGAAAGAGATACTAACTATGTCTGTAGGGTTTCCTTCAGTTTCCAATGTCACCAGTAATAAAAGAAAATGACTGCCCTGGGCACGCAAGTCTTCCTTAAGATTGCAAAGACGATGCTCATAGATCAGTGCCTTAAGCAGCCATCATCAGAGAAGCTTCCTTCGGCAGCAGATTGGAACAGAGACTAACAGCAGACAACACACACACACACACACACACACACACACACACACACAGAGAGAGAGAGAGAGAGAGAGAGAGAGAGAGAGAGAGAGAGAGAGAGAGACAGACAGACAGACAGACAGACTTTGGAACACAACAGCTTGAAATGAGATATCTCCATCAATTTCTTTTTTCAGAGCTCAAGGAACCCCCCATGAAAGAAGAGAAAAAGAATGAAGGAGACAGAGGGAAAGGAGGACACCAGAAGAACAAGGCCTTCTGAAACAACTTGGGAAAACTCAAAGAGACTGAAGCAACATGCACAGGTTCTGCATGAACCCCTATCAGATGTTCTGCAGCTTTCAACTTAGTACCTTTGTGGGATTCCTGAATGTATGAATGAGTAGGTCACTGATTCCTGTGCCTTTTCTTGGAGTTCTTTTATTTTTCTGTTGGGTTGTTTTGTCAAAATTGGATCAGATGATTTTTGCTTTATACTATATATAATATAAATTACGTTTTTATTGATTCTTTGTGAATTTCACATCATGACCCCAGTCCCACTCACGTCCCCATCCCTCCATAGAGGTTCTCTGTCCTTGCAATGTCTCCCACCAAACAAAACCAACAAAACAAATAGAAGCAACAACAAAAGCAATCACACTATGGAAGCTGCAGTGTGTCATGGTATGTCACACACACCCTTTTGTCCAAGCATCTTTACTTGCAAACATTCATTGCAATGAGTCATTGGTCTGGTTTAAGACTTCTGGTTTCTGCTACACTATCAATACCGCATCTTCACCAGGACTCCTCTCAATTATCCTGTTGTTTCCCTGTGTCATGGAGATCCTGCAGCTTTGAGTCTGTAGGACTCCTTACTTTATTCAGTCTAGTAGTTCACAGATGGTGTCTTAGTGTTTCTATTCCTGCACAAACATCATGACCAACAAGCAAGTTGGGGAGGAAAGGGTTTATTCAGCTTACACTTCCACACAGCTGTTCATTACCAAAGGAAGTCAGGACTGGAACTCAAGCAGGTCAGGAAGCAGGAGCTGATGCAGAGGCCATGGGGGGATGTTACTTGCTGGCTTGTTCAACCTGCTTTCTTATAGAACCCAAGAATACCAGCCCTGGGATGGCACCACCCACTAGGGGCTCTCCCTCCTTGATCACTAATTGAGAAAATGCCCCACAGCTGGATCTCATGGAGGCATTTCCCCAACTGAAGCTCCTTTACCTATGATAACTCCAGCCTGTGTCAAGTTGACAAACAAAAACAGCCAGTACAATTGACCCCTTGTCAACTTGACACACCAACATATCACTATTAAGCCTCAACCCTTAAGTTCTTATTCATCCTCAAGATTTAAATAATGTTAAAAGTCCCACAGTCTTTACATATTAAAAGCTCAATCCCTTTAAAATGTCCAATATCTTAAAATTGAAAGTCTTTTAAAAATTCAAAGTCTCTTAACTGTGGGCTCCACTAAAATACTTTCTTCCTTCAAGAGGGAAAAATATCAGGGCACAGTCACAATCAAAAGCAAAACTTAAACTACAATGGTTCAATATCTGGGATCCAATTCATGATCTTCTGGGCTCCTCTAAGGGCTTGGGTCACTTCTCCAGCTCTGCCCTTTGTAGCACACACCTTGTCTTCTAGACTCCAGCTGCCTGTATTCCACTGCTGCTGCTGTCCTTGGTTGTCATCGCATAGTACTGGCATCTCCAAAACACTGCTATCTTCTGCTGTGACTAGGTTTCACCAATAGCCTCTCATAGGCTTTCTTCATGGTGCCACGCCTCAACTCTTTTGCATGACCCCTTCAGTCCTGGGCTGTCAGTTATAACTGAGGGTTATAATTGACACCAATGGCCTTCCATAGCCTCTCACTGTACCAAGCCTCAGCTGTTCTTCGTGATGCCTTCATGCCTTCAAAACCAGTACCACCTGGGTGACTATCTTATACAGTACCAAGTCCTGCTACAGCACGAGGTACAACCTTGGCTTTCTGGAACACACTCTCTGTGCTCTCAGAAAACACTTCCCAGAAGATTTCACCTCATTGTTGCTGGTTTCTTAATCACCACTAACTTCTTAGCTCCAGCTAACCAGCATCAATAGTCCCAGGAACACAAAGGCTTGCTTTAGTGGTTCTGGTATCTTGTTAATCACAGATGATTCTTCAGCCACAGCTAACCAAAACCACAGAATCTTCATGGCTCTGATAAGAGTCTTTAATCTTCCCTCTGAAATTTCACAAGCCAGGCCTCCATCTTCTGCACTGTTAATCTTACAAGCTCCTATGCAACATCTCACAGAGGTCTCAGCACTGAATGGACCATCTAGCACAAAGTTCCAAAGTCCTTCCACAGTCCTCCCCAAAACATGGTCAGGTTGTCACAGGAATACCCCACTACGCTGGTATCAATTTGTCTTAGTCAGGGTTTCTATTCCTGCACAAACTTCATGACCAAGAAGCAAGTTGGGGAGGAAAGGGTTTATTGAGCTTATACTTCCACACAGTTGTTCATTACCAAAGGAAGTCAGGACTGGAACTCAAGCAAGCCAGTAAGGAACATCCCTCCATGGCCTCTGCATCAGTGCCTGCTTCCTGACCTGCTTGAGTTCCAGTCCTGACTTCCTTTGGTAATGAACAGCTGTGTGGAAGTGTAAGCTCAATAAACCCTTTCCTCCCCAACTTGCTTCTTGGTCATGAAGTTTGTGCAGGAATAGAAACCCTGACTAAGACAGATGGAGTAGGTGTTGGGGTAGGTCAACAAAAAGCCCTTGATCTGGTCCTGGATGGTACCTAAGTTGGTCAGTCCACTAGCTCCTCTTTAACTAACCAAACAGGGCCAGCTGTCCAACACTACTACTCTGGCTAGCACTCCTAAGTGCAAGCAAAGGGTGAGGCTAGCTTTCCTGCTCTCATGTCTTCAGTTTTGGCTCACCGGAATCCTCCTCACCAACGTCATCTCTACTAGTGCTGCCCAGGTGAGGCAAGAGCCTGTTCTCCTGAGTGCAGCAGTCAGTGAGGGGCAGGGCCAGCTCTTCTGCTTTCCTGATTTGTGGGTCAACTCTTCTGCTTGCCACAGGTAGCAAGGGGAAAGGGTTCTGTGACCATCTCCACAAAAAATGAATGACTGCAGGGATAAGCAGCCCCTGTGGCACATGGGATGCCATTCTCAGACTGGCAGGGCTTAGTGTTAAAATGCATAATCACACAAATCTAGTCAAAATGCAGAGAAAAACTGATCATTTCTTGCCCAACCCAGTGGATATATCTATTATACAACCCCTACTTTTAAGGCTCAGGGAACATCTCAGAAAAGGATGCAGGAAGATTACTAAGAGTCAGAGGACCAAGGTGTCTGCTGAGAAATTGTGTCTTCTATGTGTAAGAGGGAAGCTGCACCCATGAAGTCTCAAAAATGTGGTTTTCCATATAAGACCTACGCAACTGGGATTGGTTGACATTTTAGTGTGGATGGGGGAAATCTCACAATGCCCCACTCCTGGATAAAGAGCTACAGAACATTAGTGAATGAGAGGGATGCTTAGTCTTTCCCAGGGATAAGCCTTATAATTGGTTATTTAATATACCAAATAGTCCTAAGACATTTACATACGAGCAACACTGAATGGACTCAGCAAGTTATACTTATATATTTATATGTATATAGAAATGTAAAAATAATTAAAGAAAAAGAGGAAACAAACTTGAGATTGAGTGGGGATGCATAGGAGAAATTTGAGGGAGGAGATGGCAGATATAATGTAAATTCAGTACTCATATATGAAATTCTAGAATGCTAGAATTGTATGAATGTTGGTATGGTATATTCACCTTAAAGTGGCTGTCACATTTTTTGTTGTTGTTTGGAGCAACATTGCAGTTCTTGCAAATGCTGACAGCTTAAAAGTCTCATTTAGGCCCATAAAAATCTTACCTGAAAATTAAAACCAAATCTTAAGCCACCTCACACTTCTCTGATGAAAATACATTTGAGTACATTTTCTTATGTGAAAGGAAAATTGAGCAAAATAAATTCAGATGAGGCTCTCTTAAGTCCTTTTGAATTGTGGCAGCAACATTGGTGGGACCCAAAGCCAAATTAGACTTAGCTGAATGGATCAGATCAGGAACAACAGAAGACCTGAAGTTGTTCATATATTATTATTGTTATTGTTATTATTATTTAATATTAGTAAGACTAGGCAGACTTTGTCCATCAGCCATTCAATCAATATTTGCCATTTTCCCTTGAGATAAGAAGCCCACCTGTTGATTATTTCCATGCTATCACACATACACGGAATTACTCTTACTCTATAAACAGAATGTAAAAAAGAAATCCTAGAAGATAAAAGAAATGAAATTTCATGACTGACATTTGATAAATTTGGTGAATTTTGGATTAAAGGATATTGCTTTCCAGCATATTTCAATATCCTCTGGCTAGAGGGCCAGTTATATTTAACAACCTCTGAATTATCATGTCTACTTTAAATTAAAATTGTCCTTGCTATTCAGAAATAGTGCTCACTGCAAAGCACGGGCAGAAAAGTCACACCCCATTTCCTAATGCAGGCTGCCTTTAAGAGGCTACTTTGATTGACAGCCACATTACACTGTACATTTTCATGAAGCCAGTTGGTCAGAAGCATGTCTCATCATCATTCACCCACTATTTCAACTTGTCTTTTCAGTATGAACTTTAGGCCACTCAAGTGTGAACAACATTTAATTATAGACTCACTCCTTATTGAAAATGACAGGATCTTATGAATGTGTTTGTCAACTAGACTGTTACATAAAAATGAAGATTGAATTCTGATTTGAAATCTGTACCGCAGTTAACAAACCATAGCTGCTCATCCTTTCTACTAAGAACAATTGACATTTAAATAAAAATCTCTAAATACATGTTCTGTGGAACTTTCCATGCTAGTCAATAACTTACTAAATATCTGCTGTGTGCATATTTATACAATACATATACATTGCATAACACATTTCAATATTTTAATATTAAATGAGAAAATAAAAGACAAGGGAACGTCTTTAAACAATAATCACATATTTTAATATTTTCTGGAATGGTTGTCCTTTCCCAAGGTTTTACTTTTATGTTTTATTGTATATATGTCTGTGTCTGTACAGTAGAGGCCAGAAGAAGGGGCTTGTCAGAGTCCCTTGAACTGGAGTTCTAAAGCAGATTTGGGCTGCCTCATGTGGGTGCTGGGAACTGAACTTGGGTCCTGAGCGAGAGCCATAGTAAGCCTCTGAGCTGTTTTTTCAGCCCCCATAACCACATATTTTCTAATGCAGAAGCTAGAAATAAAGAGTAGATCATCAACTCCAAGTACATTAGCTTTGCATCTGTCTACACTGCACTGGGAGTCCCAATTTTCTTTTCTTACTCTTTAAAGCTGACCTGCAGTCCAGGTGTCCCACAGCACTGGGATCCTGCTAGAAGTAGTGTGTGTCAAATCCCAATCCTGACCAACTGACTCGCAATCTGCATTTTGGACTGTTTTCCAAGTGTTTGGTAAGTCTGCGAGGAAACTGTAAATGAAAATAATTAAATGTAACTTCAACATTGGAATAAAGAGCTATTAATGATATGTAATCATGAAATAAAACTTAAGTGGAAATCTCATTTCTGTTAATTATTGCTATAGTGATAGAACTGGCTTTTCTTTCTTCTTTTATTCATCATATTTTTATTAATTATTCAGGAAGTTTACATAATTCTTCCTGATCACACTAACTTCCCAGTCTTCCTAGGTCCTGCCCCCAACCCTTATGACCTCTTCTCAGAAAATAGAAGAAAGAAAAAAAGGAAAAAAAATTCAATGTGTTTTGCCCATATACTCTTTGGAGTATGGTCAAGTTCCTAGTGTCTGCTTAAAGAAAACCTGCTCCTTCCTTATATCCATGCCAGCAGAAGCCATGAACTGTGAAGAGCTACACCTCAGCATACCTATCACAATGTATGAGTTCTCTTTAATGGCTTTGTGTGATGCAAGTTTTCATAGTACACAAAACAAATGATTTATATTAGTATTTTTCAGTGAATCAGTCATTTATCATGGATAGATAACATGTGTCACTTGGATAGCCTGTTATTATATATATATATATATATATATATATATATATACACATATATGTATATGTACACATATACATATATAGTGTATCTGATATATTAGGTTATAGAAGTCATAATATACTTTCCCCAATGGTCACTGTCATTTTTTTTTTATGTAAAGAAACTAAGCAACAATGTTTAAGCAATTAAATAAGATAGTTAAATGTATCCATTGGGCCTTCCCATTTTGCCAGTTAGGAAAAATAAATCATTAACATCATCAAAAGCTCCAGAATATCTGGATCCATGGGCTCTTCCTCAAACAGACTGCAAGTGTGGTGGCCATAGAGGGCTCAGCTCCAGAGGTTTCTTAACCAATGCATTGTCCTCAGTGAAGAAGAGAACTCTATTCTTCCCTCAATGATCTGTCAGAACCATGGTTGGGGCTTTCACTGCCCCTGTTAAGCCACTGGTTGAGTTGATTGAATAGGGCTATGTGGTCAAGGGGAGAAGATGAAATAACAGAATTTCGCCCCTGCAAAAGACAAGAAAGCAGTTGCTTCTCAAAAGAAGGATTTGTTTGTTTTATTTTTAAATAAAGACATCAAAGTAGGAAAGAGACTGATGGAAGGAAGAAAAGTTTCAGTGGGAGGGGATGATGAGAGGATAATGGGGGTGGTGGTTAAAATATCCCAAACTCAGGGTGGAGAGGTGGCTCAGTGGGTAAGGGCACAAGCCACTCTTCCAGAGGACTCAGGTTCAATTCCTAGCACTTGCATGGAAGCTCACAATTGTTCTGTAACTCCAGGATCCAACATCCTCACATAGACATACATGCAGGCAAAACACCAATGCACACATAAACACACACACACATAAAGCCCAAACTCAGTATATATATATATATATATATATATATATATATATATATATATATATACTTCCGGGTTTATAGTGTATATATATATATATATATATATATATATATATATATTTCCGGGTTTCAATGTATACTCCCATGCAGATGGTCCTGGTTAAATTAAATAAGCCACAAAGTAAACTGAAATTTAGGAGTCTGGGAAAGGGGCTGGTAGTGGCGGGGGGCTTCAAAGGGATAAAATGGCAATTTGAGTGTGTAGAGAGAGAAGTCAAAATGCATTAGATACAGGTATGAAATTGTCAAAACACCAACTTATTTGAAGAATCAGCCACACAAGGTGAATCCCATTCACATGGTCACACATCTGCAACTGAAAATATGCAGTGTTTTCTTCTGTAATTTTTGTGCATCCCCACTGTTGGACAATAATAAATAGTAGAAACTGAAAAATTTCTGAAGTGTCTTGATTTAATTTTCAATTGCACTTTACGGGGTCACAAAGGCAGTGGCGTTCATCCGCATGTGATGACTGGGAGCACCCACACTGATACCCCTGGAGAATGTGAAGTATACCTCTCTGCATCAACTCTGAACTGCTCTGAAAGTCGCAGTGGGCAGGGGAACACAAAGGTAGAACACACGGTTCAAGTTCAAGTGATCTGCATCTCTACTTGGGTATTTGTGGATGCAAACTCTCCTAGAAATTGAGTTTCAAGTGGATATTTGTTATGGTTTGAATGTGAAGTAGGCTCCATTGGCTCCTGTGTTGGACACTTGATCCCAGCTGGTGTTAATGTTTCGAAAGACTTAACACTTCAAGGGAAGGTGACTTAACTAGATGAAGGCGGAGACAGGAGGATTCCGGAAGAGTCTGCTAGCCTAGCTAATCATTAAGCTCTAGGTTCAGTAAGTGACGCTAAAAATAAGACAGAGAGTGACTGAGAGAGACATCTCCCACTGACCTTCTAGATGGACACACATACCTGTTTTGCCCACATACTCATCTATGTTCACACAAGTGCACACAAAGAATATCCTTCAGCATTTGGTTCTGTAGCAGTTATGTTTTGCTGAAAAACATGGGTCTAAGCAACCTTGAACCACACCCACTAATGCTGTGAGAAAAATAATTCTTCCTTTGTTTAAAAAAAAATCACAATTGAAAACTGTAAAGTTTCTTGGTTTTAATAATGCTGATTTTATTTTACAGAAAATAAATGTGTGTCATATTCCCTTTTCAGGTATCACCACCACCCATGGAAAGCCCATCTGTTCAGATGACAGGTTCTTGTTAGGAGAGCAGGCTGCAGGTGGGACTCTGAGGATGAAAAACATAGCATTGAGGCATCCGAACTGCACAGCCTTAGAAGCAGTCCTCTATGACTGCACAAAACAGTTGGTCTTATTCCTTTCATGATGTTGATTTATGTGATGATCAATATTAATGATTAAGAATTATCAATGTTGAAAGTATAAAGTATCAGGGTCTTTCTCTGCACATTTATGAAAATAAATGAGAAAAATTATTAATCAGTGCTCTCTCACTCAAGTAATCTTTTCCTACACACACCTGTGGTCTAGGTCATTCTAAATCTTTTTTTTTGTTGGTTTTTAGAGACAGGGTTTTTTCTGTGTAGCCCTGGCTGTCCTGGAACTCACTTTGTAGACCAGGCTGGCCTCAAACTCAGAAATCCGCCTGCCTCTGCCTCTCAAGTGCTGGGATTAAAGGCGTGTGCCTGGCAGTCATTCTAAATCTTTAACCCCGCGAGGCAAGATACAAGTTTCTTCAACCCTTCATTACAGATGAATCAATATTCATTATCATTTATTTACTAGTCTTTAACTTTTAAATCATTTTTTTTGACTTTTGGATTTTACCTGATGCAAATGTTTTAATTAATTTCTGATCTCTAACTCTTAAGCTAATAATCATCTTCAAATCAAATACAAATTTCTTAAAGGCTGACATAATTATTATTAACTCCCATTGTTTGACAACTGTTATGTCTGTAATAATAGGATGTTGCTTATCCTGGTCTTTATGCTCTTCCCTATTTTATTATCTGTCTCTCTACACAACCTTTACTGTTTTCAACAAAGTGCTCCACAAGATCCCAATCTCCTAGAAATTCCCCTGAAGTCTTTTCAATGAGTTTTCTTTTTAACCCGAAAATGAAATCCTCTCCAGTGTAGTACAAATCTTTCTTCATTTCCTGACAGGTGCTTCAAAAGGTGATTCTTTTTATTTATTTATTTTTTTTAGAAACTAGTAAACCTCATTACATTCAGATTGCCATCTTGTTCTGAGCTTTTAATACTTTGTTCAAGGCACGTTACTAAGGTGGCAGGGAACGGCTCCCTGCATGTAAAGATATTCACAGTTTGAGTGGGCTATGAAAGCCATCACCTTGGGCAGCGCAGACACAGCGTGAAAGGAAGAACACTAAATATATGTCTCTCTCCTGTTCCTAGACTATAGCTGCTTTCACCTCTTCATCTCCTCAGACTCGCAGTCTGCTACTGAAATAAACTCCTAAAGAAGTCAGAGTCCTTTTCTAATTTGTCTCGTAAATATAGAAAGGTAATTGAATCCAAGCCCCTCAAATGAAGACTTTGTGGTTTTGTTTTTGTCATTAGCATCAGAAATACTATCAAAAATGAAAGCAAAAACCAAACGTTTGTGCTTAATCTCCCACTGCTAGATTTTAAAAGCTTTGTGTGGCACGGACGTGAAGTATGCCTATGTATTTGCGAGATATTTTCAGCAGAAAGGCCAGCCATCTGCCCCGTCTGTGTCTCTCTCAGTCTTCATGGTATTCTTTGTCCTACGCTTAGTGGCTCATCCTTCTAGCTTTAAAGCAATAAGCAAAGTTGACTAAGGCAAACACATGCTAGCAAGTTGTATTTCACAAGTATGTATGTGCTGTACTTGTGAAAGTGTTGGTATGTTAGTGCAGGTACATAGAAAAAGGGCTGGTAGAATTCTCACTAAACTATTGATGCAGTTAACTGCCAATGGTAAGTCTTGCAGTAGAGGAAGATGTGAACACAGACTTTCAGGAGCACATTTTAGTTTTTTACATTGCATTAAAACATTCCTTTTCTTTTTTTTTTATTTTTTCATACACGATGTGCTGATCATATTCTTTCCCCTCCTCCAACCACTTCCAGGTCCCCTTCACCTCTCTACCCACCCAACATTTGTTCTTTCTTTCTGTCAAACCCCCGTGCCAACCAACCAACCAGCCAACCAACCAACCAGCCAACCAACCAACCAGCCAAACAACAACAACAACAACAACAACAACAAGAGAAGTCAAACAAGCACAAAAAGTAATAAAACAAAATGCATTATGCACAGACACACAATAACTGTGTAGTCTGCTTTGTGTTGGCCGACTCCTGGACCTGGGGCCTGTCCTGGAGTGTGGTTCACAATGACATTTGGTTGGAGAAAACTGATTTTCCCAGTAGGCATCGATTTTAAACAGCTCTTGGGTTAGCAGTGGGACTTTGTGCTCACTCTACCTTCTCAGTAATGGGATTTTGTCTGGTTTGAAACTATGTGGGTCTTCTACATGGTGTCACAGTCTCTGTGAGTTTATGTCTATGCAGGTCTTCTGCATGGTGTTATAGCCTTTGTGAGTTTATATATTATTATGTATTATCTTGGAGTCAGCCACCACCACCTTTTCCCCTTAACATCTTTCTATCCCCTTATCTTCATAAATATCTGAGCCTTGAGGGGTGTGGTTTGATAAAGACATCCTTTGCTTAAGTTGTGTGAACACTTCCTTCCCCACACTTGCTCCTTCTTTTCTTTTTTTTTCACAGAATTGTAGATACTTTAGAGCTGTTGCTTGTTATAACATATAATTTTGAAACACAGATGAAATTCCAACTCTTTATCATTTATGTAGGGTCACAATTTTCAATGAGAGGAGCAAACTACACTACTTAAAAATAAGTGGAAGAATAGAAAGCAGGCATTGCTTTGCTTTACAAACTTTTCCTTTTAAGTAAGAAAATCAGAATTGGAATGCATAAGAGTAAGATATTAAATTTATTCAGTTAAGTGTGAACTACCTTCTTAAAGCATCATTAATTTAGGGAATAAGAGAAACAGATCCACAATCTCAAAAGAGTACCAGGGAAGGCTTTTGTGGTAGGAAGGGAGACTATTATCATGCTGGGTTCTCATAGCTGTGGTGGAATAGCGGACAGTTCACAGAAACACAAGAATTTAGGTCCTTGATATAAATCCACAGGAAGCCTTGTGGTGGCAGAGGCTGGTTTTAAAGACACATCCATTTAAAAAAAGATGCAGTGACTGCTAATTGACTGAGAGCTGACACCTTCCCTTAGTGAAAACAAACTTGTCCAAGCAAACACTAGCCTTTTCCCAATGAATTCCAAAAGAATCACTACAGAATTCGGAAGAACCCATAACCAGGATTCACTTTTTACTGGAGAACTTTATTGTGGCCACCTCAGCAATAATGCGGCAGTAATTAGAGTCTCCAAAGATTCCTTGTAACCTAGTTAAATTCTCAGCTCCTCCTAGCCTGTGACGTTGAAGTCTCACAGGGAGAACTGTGCTACTTTTTAATAAAAACTATCTGGACAGCAGTTAAGTGGAGCATTAACCTGTTTTGGGGAAAAATAAATCTGCTGACACTGTCATGTCTTTGGAAATTAAGTGGCTAGAAGGAAAATAACGGTGATATTTCTAAATTTGGGGAGTGAAGGAAGTTATATTAAGGAGCCAAGTAGTTATCCATTTTGTGCGTGTGTATGGGTGTATGTGTGTGTCTGTGTGTGTGTGTGAGAGAGAGAGAGAGAAAGAGAGAGAGAATGTGAGTGTGTGTGTGAGTGTGTGTGTGTGTATGAGTGTGTATGTATGTGTGTGTGAGTGTGTGTGTGTATGTGTATGTGAGTGTGTATGTGTGTATGAGTGTATATGTATGTGTGTGTGAGTGTGTGTGTGTGTGAGTGTGTATGTATATGTGTGTGTGTGAGTGTGTATGTGTGTGTGAGTGTGTGTGTGTGTGTGAGTGTGTATGTATATGTGTGTGTGAGTGTGTATGTGTGTGTGTGTGTGTGTGTGTGTGTATGTGTTTTAAGTGGCACCCATTATAGGCAAATTATTAGGTGTTAGATATGAGGGTAAATATATACTGAAAGGTGAATACTTTGCTTTAAAAATATTTAGGGTCATATAAAAACTTTTAATATTTCTCATATAGTTAAATTATTTTATATAGTTTTATACATTTGACATGCTAACTTAATATGTTTTGGAAAATGGAAAAAATAGAGGAAAATAAAATTATTAATATAATCACTCATAACTGCCCACTATTAGTACTTTTGGTGTGCTTTCTGAGTCTTTCTCCTCTCGTGTGTAGCTTTTCGACTTGGAATCAATCTGCTTTTTCTATTGTATGGAATTCTGGGAGTAGATATTCTAGGTGAGGGGGTATAGACATTTTTAAGAGTCTTGAAACATTTTGATATTATTGATTTTGAAAGAGGTCATGTCAGCTCAATACACTTTGCTGCATTCAGTGTAGATCTTTAAAAAGTGCTCACTGGCTAAAAAAATACAATCTCATCATCTTATTTTTTGTTTCTTCAGTACTTTCAGTGATGGATATTTATTGGGAAACCATGCACAGGGCACTATCTTGGTGCTATGTAGACTTTAGTGTCAATATGACTCTTTGGCATTAAGGACCTCAAAATAGAGGACACATTCCCATAGGACAAGCAGGAAGGGAGGCGTTATGATAATGGACAAAGAAGTACTTAAGTGACAGAAGAACAGAGGGATGTGATAAAAGTAAACAGGAAGTTGTAAATATTCTTAAACTTGAATACTATTTAGTGATTATTTAAGTACGGATGGCCCCCATAGACACAAATGTTTGATACATGATCCCCGGTTGGTAGAATTTTGAGGGGAAGAATTAGGATGTGTGGCCTTGTTGGAGATATGTCTCTGGGGGTTTCAAAAGACTCTTCACAATAATTTTGTAGTTTCAAGACATTCAAAAGCAAGTTCAGGCTCTCCCGTTCCGCCTCCTGCTTGTGAGATGTGACCTCTCAGCTGTTCCACTGCCATACTGCTGCCCTGCAGTCCTGGATTCTAATCCTCTAAACTGTAAGCCCAATTGTGGATTTTCTTCCATTAATTGCCCTGGTCATAGTGTTTTATCACAGTGATAGAAAGTAAGCTAATACAAACTCCATGGGAAAAAAGTTATTTTCATATTATTGATCAGGGAACATTTTAAAGAGACCATGATGTCCTGTGTGCATGACACATTGAATAAACAGTAAAGAGTACATTAGAATGCCTGGCTGCCCCACTTAAGAGCTCTTGTCCCAGTCATCATTGAACACAGCTTTGCTCTGAAAAAAAAGTTTGTTTCATCCCTTTGTTGGCTTCACTGAGAATCTTGGATCTGTTTTTAGTTTGTAGATCAATTTGATTGTCTAGTTCTATTTCTGCTCAGATGGGGCAAGGTACCATGAGAGTTCAAAACTTCATGTGGATGGATCTATGATGGTACAAGGTTCAACTTGCCCTTTTTCAGATGGAATGCTGAAGGTCAGAGAGAAAAGCATTACCAGTTATTTGTGATGGACCCTGCATTACAATTCCTGTTTCCGATTCTTGATGCCTACCTCCACATATTACTTTCTTTGCTGTTTTAACCTTTGGTTCCAGCAATGTTAGAGGTTTATGTTCCATTCTGCTAAAAAAAATGGGAGTCTGTGTTCCTTTTTTGTTCAGGTTTCTGTTCTCTGTTGAAGGAACCATGCAGGGATATTTAGATAGTCTGCTCTTCTCCTTCCAATCAGGGAGGCAAATGGAAAAACTGAACATTTGAGTGCCTACTCACTATCTGCCAGACACTTGGATACTTTACACCCTGCAATTCTCATAACAGCTCGTTGATGTAGCTATTATAATCTCCAAGGCACAGATGGGAGCATGGGGAGAGATGCACAGGGAATTTAAAGAACTTGCTTAAGTTAAATTGCCTAGATTCTAAATGGAAGTAGGAAGACTGAAACCCAAGTGTGTCTGACACCAAGGCCCATGCCCTGCCCACTGCACCTCACAGATTACAATTCCCCATGGAGGGGTGATGTGACTACCATCTGGTTAGAAATACTTCTGCTTCATTTCTTGTTATGGTAGGACCGAAGTGTTTGCCTTCACTATCTTCAGCTCCTAACATAGGGAACTGACTTAGTTGTTGGAATGAACCTTGGAATTTCTTGCCTGCAACTTAGGAAGAAATAGAACAGAGTTGTGTTTAAGGATGGATTTAACCCAACTCAGACAGACAACCTTTTAAATACTTAGAAGCTATGTCACCTTGAGAAATATCTTTAAATTCATCATTCTTTAGTTTTTCTATCTGGAAAAGGGAGTTAATTATAGTGTCTTCCCAATGGAAATGTTGTGAACAGAATGAAATTATATATGTAAATCATTCAGCACAACACCTAAAGTATTTGGTAAATAATGGTAATTATGTTACTTATGCGCTTGTCCATGGGTCTGTATGGAAGTTTCTTTGCCATTTCCTTTGTTATGTCTAGGTAATATCTATGATTTATTTTTTTGATGTTTCAATTTTATTAGATATTTTCTTTATTTACATTTCACATGTTATCCCCTTTCCTGGTTTCCCCTCCCAAAACACCCTATCCCACCTCCCCTCCCCCTGCTCACTAACCCACCCACTCCTACTTCCCTGTCCTGCCATTCCCATATACTGGGTCATAGAGCCTTCTCAGGACCAAGGGCCTCTCCTCTCATTGATGTCGAACAAGAACATCCTTGGCTACATATGCAGCTAGAGCCATGGCTCCTTCCATGTGTACTCTTTGGTTGGTGGTTTAGTACCCAGGAGCTCTGGGTTACTGGTTGGTTCATAGTGTTGTTGCTCCTATGGGACTGCGCACTACTCAGCTATTGAAAACAATGAATTCATGAAATTCTTAGGTAAATGGATGGAATTAGAAAATATCATTCTGAGTGAGGTAACCCAATCATAAAAGAACTCACATAGTATGCACTCACCGATAAGTGAATATTGGCCCTGATGCTCAGGATACCCAAGATACAAATCACAGACCAAACAAAGCTCAAGAAGAAGGAATACCAAAGTATGGATACTTTGGTTCTTCTTAGAAGTGGGAACAAAACACCCATGGAAGGATATACAGAGACAAAGAGTGGAGTGGAGACTGAAAGAAAGACCACCCAGAGACTGCCCCACCTGGGCATCCATCCTATATACAGTCACCAAACCCAGACATTATTGTGAATGCCAACAAGCACTTGCTGACAGGAGCCTGATAGAGCTGTCTCCTGAGAAGCAAATACAGAGGTGGATGCTCTCAGCCAACCATTGGACTGAGCACAAGGTCTTCAATGGAGGAGCTAGAGAAAGGATATCCATGTATTTTAAACTCCCAATTTCCATGCTATTTCTCTATGGACACCTTTCTCAACACCTTAAGGTACGTTCAATGTTTCTTCAACAAGGTTCTTAAAGCATTGTCTTCACTTTTCAAGAATATTTACATGGTATCAATACTAAGTCATTTTATTTTCATCACTAACATGGAAGTTCTTGAGAGGTAAGAACTGTATTTTTTTAGTCTCCATTTTATTTACTTCACAGCACAGAATAGCTTGGTCTGTTCCTCTATGGATAATAGAATGGAAACTGACATTTGTTACAGGGAGGACCAATAACATGAAAAACAATGAAAAGAGCTTTGGACTCCTTTGATGCCTTAGTCAGATGTTTTTAACACTGTGGACAAATCCCCAAGAGAGACAACCTAAAGGAGTAGGGGCTTTGTCTAACTCAGAGGCGCAGAAGTTCAAATCCATAGTTCCCAGTTTATGGAGTCTGGGCTGTGGACGTGTAGTCAGGACAACATGGTGACTAGAACATGTGACAGTCAGTGATCAGCCTAGGCTGACATTACAGGTCAGTTTGGGCTCCAGACTGAGACCCTGTCTCAATAAAATCAAATATACAATCCAACATATAAATAAATGACAAATTTGGGGTGAGGGGAGCCAGGAAAGGGGAAATCATCTGAAATGTAAATAAAGAATATATCGAATATTAAAAAATGAATAAGTTTGAGATAGAAGCTACTCAGCTTTGGTAAACAGGAAGCAGATAAATAGAAGACAGGCAAAACATATTCCCTAAGTATATATGCCTAATTGTATATTTCATACAGCTCTGCCTCCTAAAGTTTCCAGAATCTCCTAAAATAGCACTTTCAGCTGGGGACCAGGTCTTAAAACTCAAGTCTTGTATGGAGAGTTCCCACCCAAACCATCACAGGTGTCTTCCTAAACACACAGCTGTTTGGATGATCCAGGCTTCCCAACTGTGACTCACTAATATTTGCTGTAGTGGAATTCATTGATGATAATATGCCAATGCAAGAGTTATTAAGCCATGAGCCATTTAGAAAGTGTCAAAAGATGGAAAGAAATGCCTACATGGGCACATACTGTGAAGCAGCCATGGATAAAGAAAGAAAAAAAAATAGGAATCAGTGATTAAGCATGACCATACAAGCTCACCAGGAAGATGACCAAAAGCTGCTAGGCTGATTCAAATGTGACACAACTATAATTTCTACTTGACAATGAAAAGTTTGAGGTCTATTAGATTATTGGCACAGCCTGGGGTTGTTTTTGATGTCATATACCAATAACTTTCCCAGGAGCATCTACCATTTCACCCCTTATTTGATTATACTCTATCTCTGGGAATATTAATCTGAGTAGCCCAGTGTTGTAAAACATCCTGTCCCCATAAATTTATGGGAATGTGAGCTACATAAGACTTTAACTTTACTTTTTTTTAAAGCTTTCCATCCCACACATTAAGGCATTGCACACTTTGTTTTATCTGAGATAATGTTGTAATTCCTAGAAACTGGGTATAAATCTTTTGAAATGGCCATTCTAAATTCCAAGACTCTTGTGAAATGATAGTTATATTAGCTCCTATACCATTAAACCTTCTATTTCAGTACAATTTACTTGCTATTTTAATTTTGCTCTCTGATTATTAACAACTGTTTGCCAGAACACAGGTTTTCCAGTACTTCTAACCCCTACCACCTGTTTTTTTTGTTTTGGTACAGTATTGCCTTTGATGTAGGGGATAGTAGCAGCTGAGCAATCCTATTATCTGAATTAAATTGCATCTCTCTTTTTATACAGGCCATAATTTTAATTTCTCCTTTGAAACCTTCATCTATAATTTCTGGGTGCACAATAAATCCTTGAGTAGTCAATCCACTCCATCTCTGCTGTCTCTGAAGACTAAGGACCATAAACTCTGGTAGTTATTTTATAACATTAAAATTTGGGGGGATAGAATAAGAGGCTTACTTGTGGCCAAGTCTAGAATTATGCTGCCTGTAGTAGGCTGAATTAAGTCTCAAATACTCAAGTAGGGTGCATGTTTTCCTGTTTGCATGTCATAGAAACAGCTCATACTTTGTGCTGCAAGGTCTTGAGTGAGTCTACCAGGGCCCTTTCCTGATGGCAAGAAATTATATTGAGCATCTCTTTGGGACTTTCACTTATTGGTCCAGTGGCAACCCTTGGCATATTGCTTGCTCATGCCTGAAAGCCTATGCCTTCTTTCTTGTTTATAGTTAGAAAAAAACCATTGCCTTTAGAGATGCCTTGTTTACAATTTTGCTGCAAATGACCATATTTCCCACAATGAAAGCCCCAGGAATTTTGAGGTCTGAGATCTTTAGTGGTTTAGTCACAGTCTCTTTGCAAAGGATTATATATTTCCTGTAATTAAAGTATCAGACATTTTGTGATCTAAGACCTCTAGGTATAGTTTGAATTATTATATTAGCATGGCACATTTTAGAAGTATTATCAGTCATATCATTTATCCACTTATCCAAAACACTTTTGATGGGCTCCTCAAATTTACCTGAAGCTCTTAAAACTGCTAAGTGGCATTGTTTTATAGAAGCATCATTAAATTGAATTTGTTCTTGTATATCAGAGTACTACCCTTCACCCAGCAACTGATCTTTTACTATTTTCATCCCCTTTGATCTATTTCACTGTTCATTATTTGTGGTTTCTTCATTCCACATGTTAACCACTCCAACTGTGGACTGTATTGTTGCTAGGTGAAGGGTAGTATAGGACACCATCTTATCTAGTCATAACCTTGTTCCACAGCATTAGCAAGCATGTGCTATATGACTACTGGGAAAACCGATGGTGAGTGCATAGCTCTGGGTTGTCCCTATTTACATTCTGGAGGCCCAGATGGTTTGAGATTTTAACCCTTTCACTTGAAATGGGATTTTTCATCAGATTGTCCACCTGCTTTTGCATTGGCCTGCATGATTTTGGGGTGTCCTTTCTGTCATGTTACCAATGGTGCATGCTTTGTACTGGTATTTTCACTGAACTGTCTTCAACTGAACCTCTTTTTTATTTTTTGGATGCCAACTGTGGAGGACTTAGAGCTTTCCATAATATCTTAGCAAGTTGTGCTCCTTTTTGTTCCCACAGGCATGTCTATTAGGAGTTTTCCTAATATTCTAAAACAAATGGTGAGTCTAAAGTATGTGTGATTTAGACATTTGGTGTTTTTCTTAAGGTTTGTAATACTTACTTTTCTTTTGCTGCAATAAAATCCTATGACCAAGGCAGCTTATAGAAGTAGCACTAATGGGGTCTTACAGTTTCAGAGGATAAATCCATAACCATTATGGTAGAGAGCAGGCAGGTATGTTGCTGGGGCAGTAGTTGAAACCTTACATTTTACCAACAATCATAAAGCAGAGAGAGAACTAACTTAGAATGGCATGGACTTTTAAAATTGTGAAACCTAATCCCAGGAACATACCTCCTCCAACAAGGCCACACCTCCAAACCCTCCCCAAACAGTTCCACCAACAGGAGATAAAACATTTAAATATATGAGCCTATGGAAACCATTCTAACTCAAACTGCTACAATTTTTATGCAAACTATATTGTCATAGTTTCAATGTTACATTATAAGTACGATATATATAAGAGTATTCAATGTGAAATAGTATTGCCTGGCTTATTATTTGTTGTAATGATTTTTCCCTTAAAATGCTTATTCTCATGCTGGTGAGATATCTTAATAGTTAAAAAAAATTACTGCAAAAGAATTAGGCATCCATATAAAGCAAGACATGATAGCCTACACCTGTAATCCCAGCAGTCCCATGGCAAGATAAGCAATAGAGATAGGTGAATCTCTGGAAACTTGTAGGATGTTGCAGGACATAGGCAGAAACAAGCAATAAGAAAGCCTGTCCAAAAAGAGGGGAGGGAGAACACTAACATGAGATTATCCTTTGACTTCTACGTGGGAGCCATGGCACTCACATCCTCACCTATACCACACACAAACACACACACACACACACACACACACACACACAATCTCATCTGTCCTCAGATGTCCACAGACACATCACACTTATCACATGCGTACAACAAAATGGACAGTCACTGCCTAAAGCATTCATGCTGTTGATTTGATTTTGTGTACACTTGAAGATATCCTTAAGTTCTCCAGCAAACGTTTCAGGGTAAAAAATAGTCTAAGTCTAATTTTTATTAAAAATATGTTAAATGCTATTTCATGCCCATGAACAAATGTTTTATTATTTTTCTATCCCCAGCTCACTAACCATTTTCTATTTTCTCTCTTATATTAGCATTTCCAACCATCCCTGAATGTCAATAACAAAAATAATTTGGAGATGGGCATTTAAAACCTTATAACCTAATCCCAGTGACTACCTCCTCCACCAAAACCATAGCTCCTAACCTTTTTCAAACAGTTCTATCAATTGGAGATCAAGCATTCAAATATATGAGCTCATGGAACTCAATATTTTTTCTGAATCTTAAGTACTAAGGTATGGAAATGAGGATGGAGGTTGGAAAGTAGGGAGCACCTGTCTTTCTATGCTGGTTTTTCTTGACAATCTCTAATCATTGTCCCTTATTGCCTATTGGTTATGTGCATTAATCCAGTGCTACTGTCATGCCAACAATGTCTTCACTTTCAGCACATGCATTTAGCACATGACCCTTGGCCCCCTAAAGAAAAATTTGGCTCCTGTCTGTGCCTCTCTGAGTCCGAGGATGCTGTCAATGTGTCTGCAGAATCCTATTCCAGAGCAAGTTTTCTTGGCTGCTTCTCACTAGACATAAAAAGACTTTTTTTCACTTGCAGGCAGACTCATAACCTTGGCTTACAATTTACTAAAGCTGAGGGAGACTTGTGAAACATCCAATACTTTTGGTACATACAACATAGGACTGAGTCACAGACATTCTCTTTACATTCTTTTGACAAATTCCTGAATGATTTGTAGCTCCAGGTCTAGTGGTAAGCTATAGGTCTGTTAACAGGAAACACTGAAAAAGTCCCCTTTATTGTCTCTTTATAACTTCTTTATGAAGTTGTTACTCAGGGGACAAGGTTATTTTGACCTTCATCTATTTTCTCAGATGGAATTTTCTTCTTTGTGTGTGGCATAAAATTTGTCTTGAAAATTTTAGGACCTTGCTTTGAGTCCCCAAACATCTTTCAAACTAGTATTTCAGCTATAAATTTCAAGAGATTTTAGATATGTGAATGTCACAGAGATGACACCCTGTTGCCTGTGTATTATCGCCTAACCTGTGGCTATAGATGCATTTAGTTTAGATAGGGAAAGGTCTGATCACCAAGGAAGAGATTGAGGGTTTTCTGAGCGAAGTAATTTGTATTTACATTCAAATTTAAATAGTTCAGGTGACTCATTCTTATAAGTATTTGTTATAAAATTTTAGAACTTTATACTTCCTATTTAATTTCTTCTTCTACACATGTCAGTGCAGACACTGAATTCTCATACAGAACCAAAAACTTGAAGACATATTACTTCTTTAAATCAAGGAAAGAACTGTCTACAGATTTCATGTGCATGTGTATTTATGTGCTGGGGGTGTGTCTGGCTCTTAGGGAAAGGATCTGAGGTGGAACACAGACTTGTGTGAAGGCTAAAGAGTGAATGATCCTTGGCCGTATCATCTTACTATTTACGCTTTATTAAGCATTGGTTTCTTTGCTCTTTAACTTTCTGCAATTTAGTAAGAGCTGTATTTTTACTTTATAACACTGTGCTTTATTAAGTACTAGAACAACTCTTTCTTACTGTTCTATGAATTAATAAGTGCTGGAGACAACTCTTACTATTCTGTGCTTTAATAAGCACTGGCAACTTAATTCTTAGTGCTTAAATAAGTTTTGGTCTCTTACTCTGTAATTCTTTTATTATTTGTGTTTTACTATGTGGTTCCTTATTAATTGTGCTTAAATAATAAGTGCTGATTCTTACTTTGTAACTCTCCTTTTATATGTTCCTTAAGTAAGCACTCCTCTCCTCTCTGACTCAAGGACTTCCCACTGGCCATGTGAGAGACTTGGAAGCCATTAACTCTTCGGGAACCAGAGAGAAAAGAAAGGAAAGATGTCACTCACACTAACAACACACAAACAGAATGAAGTGGAAATGGCTACACCACCTTTCTTTATTACTCTCAACCTTTTATAGATTTTACACAAAACATTCACTATGTCAGAAAGAATTACCTCATAGGAAAAAATGTTACATAAAAGGTGAGTAACAAAAAAGATATCCATAGCAAGTTCAAAGCAGCATCTCATTCCATAAGCTCATTATAAGTTCAAAGCAACAGATTTTACATGGCCTTACTTTATCATAGTGTACACCTGCAGCTTCATCTTTGGACCTGAGTGCTTTTCCTTGAACACAAATTTGTCCCTACCATATATCTCTTTTTTTAGTGTAAATATAAAAGCTCTTTGCTTTTCTTATTATATAGACTTTACTTATTATTTATCTTGATTCTAATGTTATATCTTTCTAGCAAAACAACTAAAACCATCTCTTAAAACTTTCTTCCTGAATTCTATTGAGTGATCTTGGCTCCCAGACAGACCAGACAGGCAGCATATCTGCCACCCCTGTCGGGGTTGTTTGCCCTGCAGAGTGACTGGCACTTGGAAGGGATCCCCACAGCTTCCCCCATCTTGGCTCCTGGACTGTCCAGACAGGCAACACCAGGTTAACAGAGATATTCTGAGTTAACATTGATCAGGACACAGCCCATGATGCAGGCTTCTGCCTGTGCCCAAGGCCTGGGCAGCTCTGCGGGTCATTTGTGTGCCAGCCCTGTCAGGGAATGTTTGCCCTGCAGAGTGATCAGCACTTGGAAAGGGGTCCACACAGCCTCTCCCATCTTGGCTCCTGGACGGACCAGACAGGCAGCACCAGGTACACAGAGATGTCCTGAGATTAACATCACACGGGACACAGCCCGCCAGGCTTCTCCCTGTGCCCAAGGCTTAGGCAGCTATGCCGGTCGTCTGTGTGCCAGCCCTGTCCGGGATGTTTGCCCTGCTGAGTGATCAGCACTTGGAAGGGGTCCCTGTAGCCTCTGCCATCTTGGCTCACGGATGGACTAGACAGGCAACACCAGGTACACAGAGACAACCAGAATATAACATTGCTTGGGGTAAGGAACATGAGGGCTCCAAGAGCACCCAAGAGTAGGGCAATCTGTACCAGGGGAGACCCAGTCATCCAGAGGTGTGGAAATAGCCTTACAGGCTTACAGGAGGTTCAAACACCAGCCAGTGACAACAAGACCAACTAAAGCCAGAGATAGCCAGATGGCAAAAAGCAAATGTAGGACTATTACCAACAGAAATCAAGGCAATATGGCAGCATCCAAACCCAATTCTCTGACAACAGCAAGTCCTGGATGCCACAACACACCAGAATAACAAGATCTGGATTTTAAGAACACGTATTGTGGTGCTATTAGAGGATTACAAGAAGGAGATAAATAAATCTCTTAAATACAGGAGAACATGAATCAAAAGGTAGAAGCTCTTACAAAGGAAACACAAAAATCATTTAAGAAATGCAGCAGATATGGGTCAACAGATAGAAGCTAATAAAGAGGAAATGCAAAAATCACTTAAATACAGGAGAACTTGGGTCAACAGGCAGAAGCCATGAAAGAGGAAACACAAAAATGTCTTAAAGAATTACAGGAAAACACAAATAAACAAGTGAAGTAACTGAGCAAAAGCATCCAGGATCTAAAAACAGAAGTGGAAACAACTAAGAAATCACAAAAGGAGACAAGTTTGAAGATAGAAAACCTTGGGAAGAAATCAGGGGTCATAGATGCAAATATCAACAACAGAATTCAAGTGATAGAAGAAAGAATCTCAGATGCCGAAGATACCATAGAAACCATTGACTCAACAGTCAAAGAAAATGCAAAATGCAAAAAGCTTATAACCCAAAACATCCAGGAAATCCAGGACACAATGAGAAGACCAAACCTAAGGCTTATAAGTATAGATGAGTGAAGATTTATAACTTTAAAAAAGGGCCAGCAAATCTCTTCAACAAAATTATGGAAGAAAACTTTGGTATCCTACAGAGAGAGATGCCCATGAACCTACAAGAAGCCCATAGAACTCCAAACAGACTAGACCAGAACAGAAATACCTCCTGTCACATAATAATCAAAAACCTAAATGTACTAAACAAAGAAAGAATATTAAAGGCAGTAAGAGAAAAAGGCCAAGTAACATATAAAGGAAGACCTATCAATTCCACCAGACTTCTCACCAGAGAAGACCATGAAAACTAGAAGATCCTGGGCAGATCTCATGTAGACTCTAAGAGAACACAAATGCTAACCAAGACTAGCAAACTCTCAATCACCGTAGATGGAGAAACCAAGATATCCCATGATAAAACCAAATTTATACAATATCTTTACACAAACCCAGTCCTACAAAGGATAATAAGTGGAAAATGACAATACAAGGAGGGAAACTACACCCTGGGAAAAGCAAGATAGTAACATTTCATCAAACCCAAAAGAAGATAACCACTCAAACATAAAAAATAACATCAAAAATAACAGGAAATAATAATCATGATTCCTTAATATCTCTTAACATCAATGGACTCAATTCCTCAATAAAAAGACATAGACTAACAGGCTGGATATGTAAACAGGACACTACATTTTGCTGCATACAGGAAACACACCTCAGTGTTAAAGATAAACACTCCCTCAGAGTAAAAGCCTGGAAAACATTTTTTTTTATCTTTTTTTTTAAATTTTCTATATTCTATGTTTACATTCCAAAGGCTTTCCCCTTTCCCAGTTCCTACCCACCATACTTCCCATAGTTCCTCTCCCCCCCAACTATTCCCCAATCATTCCCCCTCCCCTCTTGGTTTCTTTACTAAACTGGATGCAATCTTTACAGGCCCAGGGTCCTCTCCTTTCTTCTTCTTGGGAATCATTTGACTTGCTATTTGTGTCTTGAGTATTTAGGGCTTCTGGGCTCATTAATATCCACTTATCAGTGATTGCATTTCATGTGCATTCTTTTGTGATTGGGTTAATTCACTCAGGATGATATTTTCCAGGTCTAACCATTTACCTACAAATTGCATGAATTCATTATTTTTAATTGCTGAGTGGTATTCCATTGTATAAATATACCACATTTTCTGTATCCATTCCTTCTTTGAGGGATATTTGGGCTCCTTCCAATTTCTGGCTATTGTAAACAAGGCTGCTATACACATAGTGGAGTATGTGTCTTTATTGCATGCAGGGGAATCCTCTGGGTATATGCCCAGGAGTGGTATGCCAGGGTCCTCTGGAAGTGACATGCCCAATTTTCTGAGGAACCGCCAAACTGATTTCCAGAGCAGTTTTACCATTTTGCAATCCCACCAACAGTGGAGGAGTGTTCCTCTTTCTCCACATCCTCGCCAGCACTTGTTGTCTCTTGAGTTTTTAATCTTAGCCATTCTGACTGGTGTGAGGTGGAATCTCAGGGTTGTTTTGATTTGCATTTCCCTGATGACTAATGATGGTGAACATCTTTTAAGGTGTTTCTCGGCCATCCGAATTTCTTCTGGTGAAAATTCTTTGTTTAGCTCTGTGCCCCATTTTTTGATAGGGTTATTTGGTTCTTTGGGGTCTAACTTCTTGAGTTCTTTGTATATATTGGATATTAGCCCTCTGTCGGATGTGGGGTTGGTGAAGATCTTTTCCCACTTTGTTGGTTGCTGTTTTGTCCTTCTGACAGTGTCCTTTGCTTTGCAGAAACTTTGTAATTTTATGAGGTCCCATTTATCGATTCTTGATCTTAGTGTGTAAGCTATTGGTGTTCTGTTCAGGAACTTTTCCCCTGCGCCCAAGACCTCCAGGGTCTTCTCAAGTTTCTTTTCTAATAGTTTCAGTGTGTCTGGTTTTATGTGGAGGTCCTTGATCCACTTGGAGTTCATCTTAGTGCAAAGAGATAAGAGTGGGTCAATTCGCATTCTTCTGCATGTTGACCTCCAGTTGAACCAGCACCATTTGTTGAAAAGGCTATCTTTATTCCATCGGATGGTTGTGGCTCCTTTATCAAAGATCAAGTGACCATAAGTCTGTGGGTTCATTTCTGGGTCTTCAATCCTGTTCCATTGATCTGCTTGCCTGTTGCTATACCAATACCATGCAGTTTTTAACACAATTGCTCTGTAGTACTGCTTGAGGTCAGGGATATTGATTCCCCCAGAAGTCCTTTTATTGTTGAGAATAGTTTTAGCTATCCTGGGTTTTTTGTTGCTCCAGATGAATTTGAGAATTGCTCTTTCTAGATCTATGAAGAATTGAGTTGGGATTTTGATGGGGATCGCATTGAATCTGTATATTGCTTTTGGCAAGATGGCCATTTTTACTATATTGATCCTGCCAATTCAGGAGTAAGAAATATTTTTCCATCTTCTGAGGTCTTCTTCGATTTCTTTCTTCAAGGACTTGAAGTTCCTGTCCTACAGATCTTTTGTTTGTTTGGTTAGAGTTACGCCAAGATACTTTATGTTGATTGTGGCTATTGTGAAGGGTGTTATTTCCCTAATTTCTTTCTCAGCCTGCTTGTCCTTTGAGTACAAGAAGGCCACTGACTTGCTTGAGTTAATTTTATAACCTGCCACTTTGCTGAAGTTGTTTATCAGCTCTAGAAGTTCTCTGGTGGAGTTTTTTTGGGTCGCTTAGGTAAACTATCATATCGTCTGCAAATAATGATACTTTGACTTCTTCCTTTCCAATTTGTATCCCTTTGACTTCCTTATGTTGTCTAATTGCTCTCGCTAGAACTTCAAGTACTATATTGAAAAGATATGGAGAGAGAGGGCAGCCTTGTCTAGTCCCTGATTTTAGTGGGAATGCTTCAAGTTTCTCTCCATTTATTTTGATGTTGGCTACTGGTTTGCTGTAGATTGCTTTTACTATGTTTAGGTATGGGCCTAGAATTCCTGCTCTTTCCAAGACTTAGCATGAAAGGATGCTGAATTTTGTCAAATGCTTTTTCAGCATCTAATGAGATGACCATGTGGTTTTTTTCTTTCAGTTTGTTTATGTAGTGGATTACATTGATGGATTTCTGTATATTGAACCATCCCTGCATCCCTGGGATGAAGCCTACTTGATCATGGTGGATGATCGTTTTGATGTGCTCTTTGATTCGGTTAGCAAGAATTTTATTTAGTATTTTTGCATCTATATTCATAAAAGAAATTGGCCTGAAGTTCTCTTTCTTTGTTGGATCTTTTTGTGGTTTAGGTATTAGCGTAATTGTGGCTTCGAAGAATGAGTTGGGCAGTGTCCCTTCTGTCTCTATTTTGTGGAATAGTTTGAAAAGTATTGGTGTTAAGTCTTCTTTGAAGGTCTGGTAGAATTCTGCACTAAAACCATCTGGTCTGGTACTTTTTGTGGTTGGGAGGCTTTCTATAACCCCTTCTATTTCTTTAGGGGTTACGGAACTATTTAGCTGATCTACTTGATGCTGATTTAATTTTGGTATTTGGTATCTGTCTAGGAAATTGTCCATTTCCTCCAGATTATCCAGCTGTTTTGAGTATAGACCTTTGTAGTAGGATCTGATGATCTTTTGAATTTCCTCGGTTTCTGTTGTTATGTCTCCCTTTTCATTTCTAATTTTGTTAATTTGTATACTGTCTCTGTGTCCTTTGGTTAGTCTGGCTAAGGGTTTATCTATCTTGTTGATTTTCTCAAAGAACCAGCTCCTGGACTTGTTGATTCTTTGTATGATTCTCTTTGTTTCTACTTGATTGATTTCAGCCCTGAGTTTGGTGATTTCTTGTCTTCTACTCCTCCTGGGTGAATTAACTTCTTTTTCTTCCAGGGATTTTAGGTGTGCCATTAAGTTGCTAGTGTATGCTCTCTCCAGTTTCTTTTTGGATGCACTTAGGGCTATGAGTTTTCCTCTTAGCACTGCTTTCATTATGTCCCATAGATTTGGGTAGGTTGTACCTTCAATTTCGTTGAATTCTAAAAAGTCTTTGATTTCTTTTTTTATTTCTTCCTTGACCAAGGTGTCATTGAGTAGAGTATTGTTCAGTTTCCATGTGTATGTGGGCTTTCTGTTGTTTTTGTTGTTATTGAAGACCACTCTTACTCTACAGTGGTCTGATAGGAAGCATGGGATTAGCTCGATCTTCTTGTATTTGTTGACATCTGTCTTGTGACCAATTATATGATCAATTTTGGAGAAGGTACCATGCAGTGCTGAGAAAAAGGTATATTCTTTAGCTTTAGGATGTAATGTTCTATATATATCTGTTAAATCCAATTGGTCCAAAGTTTCAATTAGTTTCACTGTGTCCCTGTTTAGTTTCTGCTTTCCTGATCGGTCCATTGAGGAGAGTGGAGTGTTGAGGTCCCGCACAATTATTGTGTTAGGTGTAATATGTGCTTTTAGCTTTAGTAAGGTTTCTTTTACGAAGGAGGGTGCCCTTGTATTTGGAGCATAAATGTTCAGTATTGAGAGCTCTTCTTGGTGGATTTTCCCTTTGACAAGCAAGAAGTGACCTTCTGAGTCTCTTGATGACTTTAGGTTGGAAGTCTATTTTATCTGATATTAGAATGGCTACCCCCACTTGTTTCCTGAGACCATTTGCTTGTAAAATTGTCTTCCATCCTTTTACTCTAAGGCAGTGTTTGTCTTTAACACTGAGATGTGTTTCCTGTATGCAGCAAAATGTAGGGTCCTGTTTCCGTATCCAGTCTGTTAATCTATGTCTTTTTATTGGGGAATTGAGTCCATTGATGTTAAGAGATATTAAGGAATGGTAATTATTTCCTCCAGACATTTTTGAAATTATTTTTATTTATTTATTTATTTGTATTTATTTTTTTATTTTTTTATATTTGAGAGGTTATCTTCTTTTGGGTTTAATGAGAGGAGGTTTCTATCTTGCTTCTTCCCGGGTGTAGTTTCCATCCTTGTCTTGGTGTTTTCCCCCTATTATCCTTTGTAGGGCTGGATTTGTGGAAAGATATCTTGCAAATTTGGTTTTGTCATGGAATACCTTGATGTCTCCATCAATGGCGATTGAGAGTTTTGCTGGGTAAAGTAGTTTTGGCTGAAGTTTGTGTTCTCTTAGAGTTTGCATGATATCTGCCCAGGATCTTCTAGCTTTCATGGTCTCAGGTGAGAAGTCTGGTGTTATTCTGATAGGTCTTCCTTTATATGTTACTTGGCCTTTTTCTCTTGCTGCCTTTAGTATTCTTTCTTTGTTTATTACATTTGGAGTTTTGATTATTATGTGACGGGATGTATTTCCGTTCTGGTCCAGTCTGTTTGGGGTTCGATAGGCTTCTTGTATATTCATGGGCATCTCTCTCTTTAGGTTGGGGAAGTTTTCTTCCATAATTTTATAGAAGATATTAGCTGGCCCTTTAACTTGTAAATCTTCACTCTTGTCTATACCTATACTCCTTAGGTTTGGTCTTCTCATAGTGTCTTGGATTTCCTGGATGTTTTGGGTTACAACCTTTTTGCATTTAGTATTTTCTTTGACTGTTGAATCAATGGTTCCTATGGTATCTTCGGCTTCTGATATTCTGTCTTCTATCTCTTGTATTCTATTGTTGATACTTGCATCTATAGCCCCTGATTTCTTCCCAAGGTTTTCTATCTCCAATGTTGTCTCCCTCTGTGATTTCTTAGTTGTTTCTAGTTCTGTTTTTAGAATCTGGATGGATGTGCTCAGATCTTTCGCTTGCTTGATTGTGTTTTCATGTATCTTTAATAGATTTTTGTGCTTCCTCTTTCATAGCATCTACTTGTTGGCCCACGTTCTTCTGTAGTTCTTTAAGTGACTTTTGTCTTTCTTCCTTATTGTCTTCTTCTTTTTGATCCATCTTCTCCTGAATTTCTTGAAGTGATTTTTGCATTTGCCTCGTAAAGGCTTCTAACTTTTGATCCATTTTCTCCTCTATTTCTTTACGAGATTTTTCTATGTGTTCAGCTACCAGCATCCTGACCAGTGATTTTATATCCAAGTCTTGTTTTTCTGGTGTTTTGGGGTATCCAGGGCTTCCTGTTGTTGGAGAACTGGGTTCAGATGCTGTCATGTTGCCTTGACTTTTGTTAGTAACGTTCCTTCATTTTCCTTTTGCCATCTGGTTATTTCTGCTGTTAGTTGGCCTTGTTGTCAGTGGCTGGTGTTTGAATCTCCTGTGAGGCTGGGATCACCTGTTGCTTCTCTACTGGTGAATATGTGTGACTGCTGCTTTAAGGGATCATAAGCTGGCTACCACCCATGCGATTGTAGCCCCTGATGGAGTCTGTCTACCTGGGCTTCTCCAGCTGTGTCCTGGTTGCAATATGGAGGCCTGCCGCTATCGCTGGTCCAGGAGCTGGCGAGCTGGTTGCTGCCCACTGCTCAGTGCATGGCCAGAGGGCGCGAGGAAGTCCCACAGAGCCTGGGCCTTTCCAACTGTGTCCTGGTTGCAATATGGAGGCCCGCTGCTATTCCTGGTCCAGGGGCCGGCGAGCTGGTTGCAGACCGCAGCCTCTGTGCACGGCCAGAGGGCGCGGGGAAGACCCACAGAGCCTAGGCGGAACTCGGCCTGCTTGGCTCCGAGAGCCTAGCAGATCCCCCCGTGAGGGTAGCCCTGGAAGGGGTGTTTACCTGGGCCTTTCCAGCTGTGTCCTGGTTGCAATCTGGAAAACAATTTTATAAGCAAATGGTCTCAGGAAACAAACCGGAGTAGCCATTCTAATATCTTAAAAAATTGACTTTCAAACTAAAGTCATCAAAAGGGAAACAGAAGGAAACTTCTTACTGGTCAAAGGAAAAATCCACCAAGAAGAACTCTCAATTCTGAACATCTATGTTCCGAATGCAAGGGCACCCTCATTAGTAAAAGAAACTTTACTATAGCTGAAAGCACACATTGCACCTAACACAATAATTGTGGGTGACTTCAACACTTCATTCTCCTCAATGGACTGATCAGGAAAACAGAAACTAAACAGGGACACAGTGGAACTGAAGTGGAATTGAAGTTTTGGACCAATTGGAACAATTTAACATATATATATATATATGTATATATATATATATACATACACACACACATATATATATATGTTATATATATATATATATATATATATATATATATATATATAACACATTTCATCCTAAAGCAAAATCATATACCTTTTTCTCAGCACCTCATGGTACCTTCTCCAAAATGGACCATATACTTGGTCACAAGACAGTCCTCAACAAATATAAGAACATTGAGCCATGCTTCCTATCAGATCACTCTGCAATAAGAGTGGTCTTCAATAGCAACAAAAACAACAGAAAGCCCACATACACATGGAAGCTGACCAATATTCTATTCAATGACATCTTGGTCAAGCAAGAAATAAAGAAATCAAAGACTTTTTAGAATTTAATGAAAATGAAGGCACAACATACCCAAATTTATGGGACACAATGAAAGCAGTGCTTAGAGGAAAATTTAAAGCCCTGAGTGCCTCCATAAAGAAACTGGAGACAGCATACACTAGCTGCTTAAAGGCATACCTGAAAGCCCTGGAACAAAAAGAAGCTAATTTACCCAGGAGTAGATTATAGGAAATCATCAAACTCAGGGCTGAAATCAAACAAGTAGAAACAAAGAGAACCATACAAAGAATCAACAAAACCATGAGCTGGTTCTTTGAGAAAATCAACAAGATAGATAAACCCTTAGCCAGACTAATCAGAGGGGACAGGGACAGTATCCAAATTAACAAAATTAGAAATGAAAGGGAGATATAACAACAGAAATTGAGGAAATTAAAAAAATCCTCAGATCCTACTTTAAAAACCTATACTCAAAACAACTGGAAAATCTGTAGGAAATGGACAATTTCCTAGACAGATACCAAATACCAAAATTAAATCAGAATCAAATAGATCATCTAAACAGCCCCATATCCCTTAAAGAATTAGAAGTGGTCATTGAAAGTCTTCCAACCAAAAAAAAAGCACAGGACCAGATGGATTCAGTGCAGAATTCTATCAGACCTTCAAAGAAGACCTAACAACAATACCCTTTAAACAATTCCACAAAATAGAAACAGACGGAACACTACCCAACTCCTTCTATGAAGCCACAATTGCGCTGATACCAAAACCACACAAAGATCCAACAAAGAAAGAGAACTTCAGACCAATTTCCCTAATGAATATGGATGCAAAAATACTAAATAAAATTCTCAAAATGATCATCCACCATGATCAAGTAGGCTTCATCCCAGGGATGCAGGGATGGTTCAATATATGAAAATCCATCAATGCAATCCACTACATAAACAAACTCAAACATATAAACCACATGGTTATTTCATTAGATGCTGAAAAAGCATTTGACAAAATTCAGCATCCTTTCTTGCTAAAAGTCTTAGAAAGAACAGTAATTCAAGGTCCATACCTAAACCTAGTAAAAACAATATACAGCAAACTGGTAGCCAACATCAAACTAAATGGAGAGAAACTTGAAGCAATCCCACTAAAATCAGGGACTAGACAAAGCTGCCCTCTCTCTCCATATCTTTTCAATATAGTACTTGAGGTACTAGCTAGAGCAATTTGACAACATAAGAAAGTCAAAGGGATACAAATTGGAAAGGAAGAAGTCAAACTATCACTATTTGCAGATGATATGATAGTATACTTAAGTGACCCAAAAAACTCCACCAGAGAACTCCTACAGCTGATAAACAACTTCAGCAAAGTGGCTGGTTATAAAATCAACACAAGCAAATCTGTAGCCTTTCTATACTCAAAAGATCAGCAGGCTGAGAAAGAAATTAGGGACATGACACCCTTCACAATAGCCACAAACAATATCTTGGTGTGACTCTAACCAAACAAGTGAACTATCTGTATGACAAGAGTGTCAGGTCTCTGAAGAAGTTAATAGAATAAGACCTCAGAAAATGGAAAAATCTTCCATGCTCGTGGATTGGCAGGATTAATAGAGTAAAAATGCCCATTTTGCCAAAAGCAATATATAGATTCAATGCAATCCCCATCAAAATCCCTACTCAGTTCTTCATAGAGTTAGAAAGAGTAATTCTCAAATTCATCTGGACTAACAACAACAACAACAACAACAACAACAACAACAACAAAACCCCAGGTAGCTAAAACTATTCTCAACAGTATCAGAACTTCTGGGGCAATCAGTATCCCGGACCTCAAGCAGTACTACAGAGTAATAGTGTTAAAAACTGCATGGTATTGGTACAGTGACAAGCAGGTAGATCAATGGAATAGAATTGAAGACCCAGAAATGAACCCACACACCTATGGCCACTTGATCTTCCACAAAGGATCTAAAACCATCCAGTGGAGAAAAGATAGCCTTTTCAACAAACGGTGCTGGTTCAACTGGAGGTCAGCATGCAGAAGAATGCAAATTGACCCACTCTTATTTCCTTGTACTAAGCTTAACTACAAGTGGATCAAGGAGCTCCACATAAAACCAGACACACTGAAACTAATAGAAAAGAAACTGGTTGAAGGCCCTTGAGGACATGGACACAGGGGAAAAGTTCCTGAACAGAACAACAATGGTTTATGCTCTAAGATCAAGAATCGACAAATGGGACCTCATAAAATTACGAAGTTTTTTTTTAAGGCTAAGGACAGACAAAATCACCACTATCAAATTGGGAAAAGATTTTCACCAACCCTACATCTGACAGAGGGTCAATATCCAATATATACAAGGAATTCAAGAAGTTAGACTCCAGAGAGTCAAATAACCCTATTAAAAATGGGGTATAGAGCTAAACAAAGAATTTTCACCTGAAGAATTTTGAATGGCTGAGAAGCACCTTAAGAAATGTTCAACATCATTAGTCATTAGGGAAATGCAAATCCAATCAATCTTGAGATTTCACCTCACACCACTCAGCATGGCTAAGATTAAAAACTCAAGGATGCAGAGAAAGAGGAACACTCCTCACTGCTGGTGGGATTGCAAGCTGGTACAATCACTCTGGAAATCAGTGTGGTGGTTCCTCAGAAAACTGGGCATGACTCTTCCAGAGGACCCTGCCATACCACTCCTGGGAATATACCCAGAGGATTCCAGGTATGCAATAAGGACACATGCTCCACTTTGTTCATAGCAGCATTATTTATAATAACCAGAAGCTGGAAAGAACCCAAATGTTCCTCAAAGGAGGAATGGATACAGAAAATGTGGTATATTTACACAATGGAATACCACTCAGCAATTAAAAACAACGAATTCATGAAATTCTTAGGCAAATGGTTGGAACTGGAAAATATCATCCTAAGTGAGGTAACCCAATCACAAAAGAGCACATATGGAATGCAGTCACTGATAAGTGGATATTAGCTCAGAAGCTCTGAATATCCAAGACACAACATATCAAATGATTCCCAAGAAGAAGGAAGGTGAGGGCCCTTGTCCTGGAAAGGCTTGATGCAGCAATGTAGGGGATTACCAGGACAGAGAAATGGGAGGAGGTTGATTGTGGAATGGTAGGAGGGAAGAGGGCTTATGGGACTTATGGAAATGGGGGAACCAGGAAAGTGGAAATCATTTGGAATGTAAACAAAGAATGAAGAAAATAAAAAAAAAAATAAATAAAAAATTAAAACTTTCTTCCTAAAATTACTTGAGTTGAATCAGAAGTTCTATAAAATTATTAATTTATCTAAACCGCATTAATTCATGAAAGTTCATCTTTATATTTATTGTAGAAATTTTGCTTAATAGGGTGGGATAATGCCCAGGAATCAGGAAGCTATGCAGCAGTGACAGGAAGTGCATATCAGGTACGAAAAGCAATCCTGAGATAAAGTCTCTGGGGATCTTTGCAATTTGGTCACTCACTAAATCTGAAGCTCTCAGGTTGGGTGGACTGGATGGCCAGTGAACTTCAATGATTTTTCTGTCTCCCACCCACCCACAGTACTGGTTATAGACCTGTGCCTCCAGGCCTAGCTTTCTGTGGGTTCAGAGGATCTGACTCAGGTGTTCACATTTGTGCAGCAGTCCATTTGCCCACTGGGCTCAACTCATGTGATGGGTTGGAGTTTTTTCTTTTTTAATGAGGGAGGGTAGATTATAGATGTCTAAATTTACAAATGCCCATGGAAAACAACCTGCCTTTTGAGTCATTCATGACTACAAAACACCATTTTAGGTACAGATAGTAGATTTGAGGAGACAAAATATTTATTCCTTTTTAATTTCTAATGGCTGCCTTCATATCTAAAGGAAGCATTGAATTCTAGTGGTAATTCTTTATCTCTAAGACACATAAGCTATCCCTTTATTATAATTGTGAGAAGATCTTGGTAAAAGTGACAACCTACTTCCTCATCCTGGTTCAAGATTTAGACTCGAATGGTCTAGTCAATTATTTCTAATGTAATTTTCATCCTCTTTCACATCTGATTGATTGCCAAATTAACCAACTCCACATTTTCTACTACAAGCAGAAACAAAATCATATAATTTCCCCCGTGGGAGCTTATCATCCAATGCTATCACTCACACTTAAGTCTCCAAAATGTAGTCAGAAGGTGAATTTTAAGTTTTGTTTTGGTGATATTATTCTTCCTATGGAGTTGCAAACCCCTTCAGCTCCTTCAGTCCTTTCTCTAACTCCCATTGGGGACCTTGTGCCCAGTCCAATAGTTGGCTGTGACCAGTTGCCTCTGTATTTGTCAGGCTCTGGCAGAGTCTCTCAGGAGACAGCTATACCAGGCCCCTGTCAGCAATCACTTCTTGGCATCTGCAATAATGTCTGGGTTTGGTGACTGTATATGGGATGGCTCCCTAGGTGGGCCAGTCTCTGGATGGCCTTTCCTAAAGTCTCTACTCCACACTTTATCTTCATATTTCCTCCCATGAGTATTTTGTTTCCCCTTCTAAGAAGAACTGAAGCAGACCCCCCTCTAGAGCTCCCAGGGACTAAACCACCAACCATAGAGTACACATGGAGGGACCCATGGCTCCAGCTGCATATATAACAGTGGATGACTTTGTCAGGCATAAATGGGAGGAGAGGCACTTGGTCCTGTGAAGGCTCAGTGCTCCAAAGTAGAGAAATGCCAGGGCAGGGAGGTGGGAGAGGGTGGGTGGGGGGGAGCACCGTCAGAGAAGGGGAGGGGATAGGGGGTTTTCCTGATCAGAAGCTGGGTAAGGGGATAACTTTTGAAATGTAAAAGTCTATCAGCCTCTTTCATTATCATGCCCCTTCACTAGTGGAGATGTAATATATGAATATAAAGACACCCATGCCACACTCCCTCACTTGTTCTTTTTGTTACAAGATAGAGCTAAACCACAACACACACACACACACACACACACACACACACACACACACGCACACACAGATTGATTTTCTTCTTCTTCTTCTTCTTCTTCTTCTTCTTCTTCTTCTTCTTCTTCTTCTTCTTCTTCTTCTTCTTCTTCTTTTTTGCTTGCACACCAAGGCTCCTGAAAGGCTATGCAATAATAATCAAGCAAAGAAGAAACCAACAGCCAGAGCTTAGCAAGTGGGCAATGGCCTCATAGATAAAGGAGGCAGTTTACATTTTAAAGCCCCAGTCAGTATCATGCAATGTCAGTCAGTGGTAGCAGGACTATGTCTTTCTTAATTAGTATACTGGTGCTGACAAAGGACAAAGCTTGACCAGAATCAAGCTAACCAGAGATAAATTAGTAAGATCAGGTCTGAGACGTGAGATCAAGCTGATAAACTAGTAATAGGTTAGAAATTAGGTAAATAATTTAATGAACAGACCAACCATTGTGTTAAGGAATGAAGGTTGGAAACTAACATAAGGACCTTATTGTATTAATTCTTGGAATGCGAAGCTCACCATAAGAATTTAGTAGAGTGATGGTTGCTCAAACTTCTTTTATGCCTTGTTTAATATGTTTTCTTTAATGAGATTTTGGGTTATTCTTCCAGTCAAAATTTATTCCTTAACCATGTATATCTCATATGAGTTTTGGTAAGCGTACTTCAGAAAAACCATTTTGTCCTTTGATTATAAACTTGTGGAACCAGAATTGAAAGCACTCTGTTTAGGGCAGCAGTTATCAACCTGTGGTTCAGGACCCCTTCGGTGGTCACATAGCATATATCCCACATATCAGATATTTACATTACTATTCTTTTTTAAAAGTAAAAATATGTTATTTATTAGCAAATACATGTACAGATAATACATCTAGTAGTATACAATTAATATCAGGGATTGCAAAAGAGAAGAGTGTCATGGCAATGATGATGTTTTTGACAATTAACTTAAGTAGAAATTTGTTTTTTTATTATTCAATATATTCTTTATTTACATTTCAAATTATTTCCCCTTTTCTGGATTATTCTTAACACTAGCAAAATTACAGTTATGAAGTAGCAATAACATAATGTTGTGGTTGAGGGTCAGGACAGAATGAGGAACTCTGCTAAAGGGTTGCAGCATTAGTCAGGTTGAGAATCACTGGTCAAAGGGTTTCCAAGTAAAATGTCTTTAGTACAAGAACAGTAGTGAAGTGACAAGCTGTTACAAGGTAAAACTAGAGGAGGTGATGGACCTTGGAGGACTGGGTGGTTTATGACTGCTGAATGTCTTTTATATCCCTCTCCAAATTTTGCTTGTTAGAAACTTAATTCCAGATGCAAAGGTGGGGATATGGGGCCAAGTGAGATATGGCTAAGCCATGAGGCTGTATTAATGTCAGTATCAGGAGAGTAAGATAGCAATCAGTTGCACATTTTTCTCTCTGCCTCTCCCTCCCCTTTTTCTACCATCTTTCTCATTCATCATTCCCCCCTCCCCTCTCCATCTCTATTTCTATCCTTTCCCATTCCTCTAATTTTTTTGCCCTCTTGCCATGGCTTGAGACCAAGAAAGTCCGACTCTTAATTTTACATTCTGGAGGCAACTAAGTTTTTCATAAGTTACACTGTGTGTAGTAGTTTGTTATGGTAGCACTTAAAGGATCAATATAGAGCACATTATTAGCAATGAGGTGTTACTATAACAAATACCCAAATATGTGCTAGAGTTTGAAGAAGCAGGCTAAAGAAAAAGCCTGTATTTCTATGATTAAAGCAGTAATATTCATTCATCCTATGACTGGAACAGTAAGAGGCATTCATTCTGTGGTTGGAACAGGAAAATTCACTCATTCCTCATTCTAGTGAGGAATCCAATAAAGAGAAAAGTTAAATTGAAAGCATGGAACTTTCTACATAATACGAAAGTCATCATGTGAACATTCTAATGAGGATTAAAATGAAAATCAAGAATATCTTATTAGAAACTGGAATAAAGACTATTCTTACTACAAAGTGGTGAAGAACATGTCTGAATTGTGTTCATGTCCTAGAATGCTTCATAGAAAGTAGACCCTTGGGAATAAACTACTAAGAAATATTTCTAAAAAAAAGGTGTGGAAGCTCCATAGCTCCTTTCAAACACATGCATCTAAACGAGAGGAAAACGTGTAAGGAAGTACATAATTAGAATGGGATCAGCATCAGGCATTTGAAGGATCCCCAGCCTGGCCAAGCTAAAAAAACACTTGTGGGAAGATGTGGCCAAGTGCTTTGTGATGGATTAGCACAAAGAGGAAGCCAGGTGGCGCTTGTCAAAATAGAAGAGTGATGGCAGAAATGAATTTGAAGGCATTTCAGACGTCACGAAGCTGCCATTCCCAGAATGGTATAATGGTGTTAGGGCCTTGTGGCTCGAGAAAGCTCTCTGACTTTGGAGAGGCCAGCAATTGGCCTTGGTGGTGTTCATGTGGTGCAAACATGCAGAAAATGGTCTGTCAGGCCATAGCGGCTGCCACTTAAAATTCAATGAATGTTTCGAACAGCCTGGAGTCCAGACAGCAACCTACAGCAGGGGCAGATTCCTGTAAAGTCTCCAATAGTGCCTAATGGAACCACAGGAATGTGGGTGACCCTGTATTGCAGGACACTAGAGCCCCAGCTCATATATAGTCCCAATTTAGAAATGCTTCAGTCTTAGAGCTTCAGCCTGTAAAAGCTGCTGCGGGAGCTGACCTCAGTAAAGCAAAAGGGATGGGACTGCTTGAGCCCCTGACGCACCCTGTGGCTTAGTGTCCTCAGATTAGTGGACAATCACAAAGATTGTTTCCGGCTTTCTAATTTCCTTTGCTTCCCTGACCTGTTGGGATATGGGCTTTTGTGGATTCACTTACTTCTTTCTTCCTGCCTATGTTTTCCTTTTGGAGAGAGAATGTCTACCATGGGCCTGACTCACAACTGCAGATCTAAATAGATGCTTTGCTTAGTTGCACAGGCCTACAGCTAGAAAAGATTTCCCTGTAGGCTTAATCACACCCCAAGCTCACTTGTACCTGATTCTGATAAGACTCTGGTCCATTGAGCTAGTGCTGGAGTGAGGTAAAATCAGAACTACTGGGATGGCGTGGAGGAATTGTATGTGGGTAAGAGTTTAGGAGAGTAGATAGACTTGTGTGATTTGAATATATCTCCTCATGTTCCAAAGCAGGTTGCCGCATTGTATCCTTACTATTGACTCTGCTGTGAAAGGGAAAGTGAACATATTACTGCAGGTATGAGGATGAAATTATGGAAGGAAAGATTCTCAATAAAAAACCACTGTGTCCAGTACTGGAAACATAGCTAGCTACTCAAGGCTAGTGAAGTCATGGATCTTGAAAAAGAGTCTACAACCTTCTCTTTATGAAACCAGCACAATCTCTGATGACATTATAAATACTGGTCCTTTTACCCGAAGATAAATGTAGTCCTCACTCTCCATCAAGGACATTTCACTTTGGGCTCCTAAAGTATGAACAACGGTAAAAGAAATAGTTTACTCCAGGCAGAGGTGAAGGCTCTATATAGACACCAGTTAGACTTCTCCATATTCAGTGGGTTGGGTTGGTGTCTTCATCAATGCGAGGCCATGAACTTAAAAGAGAGGAAGACAAAGTGTATGGGATGCTTGGAAGGAGAAACGAGAAGAAATGATGTAATCATTTTATAATTTCAAAAACAAAAGAAAGAAAGACAGGGTTGGCTCCTTTGTGTGCTCTCTCCCTCTGTTCTTCTTTCTCTTTCTCTCTCCCCCATGTTTTCTCCCCCTCTTCTTCTCTTTGTCCCTTTGTCATCAGAGAAAATGGAAAAAAACCTCTCACTGGATTACTTCATCTCAAGGTTTCTTATCTTGTAGAAGCATAAACTAATAAGTTTGATTTATTATAAATTATCATTATGATATCCCTTTATAGCTAAATAAAACAGACTACAGTGGCCTTCCTAAAATAATTCAGAATTTAAAATATAAGTACAATAAAATGGAACTATAGGCCTTACTTCACCTTTTAACATAAATATGTGGCCTCTGAGATATTGTGTCATTTTAATTTTAAAATTTGACAGTATTGTGGTGTAGCAATGTTCTTTATCAGCTGCATCTTGTTTAAGATCCTGCCCTTACCACTTACTAGTTGCCCTTGGTGTATCATAATGGCAGTAGCAGTTTTCATCCTAGGGTGGTTTGAGGATTAAATGTTTTAATAATACATCAGATATGCTATATTCTGTAGGAAGGACAGCACATTTTCTTTCAACTCCATCTTGCCATCTCAGATGCTGATTCTTCCATGTTGGACCAGGAGCACAGCATCACTGGGCTGGCAGCAACCTGACAGGAAGAGTAGGACCCTCAAGTTTGGTGGATGAGAGTTGTGTCAGTCACAGGTATTATGCTCTGAACTCAAAAGCAAGAGAGACATTGGCTTTCATCTTGATTAAGTTGTATTGTCTTGACATTTAAAGTTGTTTGACAGTTTCATATATATATATATATATATATATATATATATATATATATATATGACTTTTAGTCATTTACAATCCTTCACTCCACACTGAAACCTTTCTTCTCAAACTCTTTCATTTTTATGTCTTCTTTCTGTGAGTAACCTACTGACTTTATTTTTTATTTGAGTATGGATGAGAACTTATTTAGCTACCAGTGGTTACACCCCTGAAGAAAATTGTTTTTGTTGATTGTTAATTGGATGATTCATCAAACAATGAAAAATGTCTCACCTTAGATCTGAGAATGTCTGCTATTATATTTTCTCATCTTTTTTTTTTTCTGAGACAGGGTTTCTCTGTATAGTCCTGGCTGTCCTGGAACTCATTCTGTAGACCATCTGGCCTGGAACTCAGGAATCCGCCTGCCTCTGCTTCCTAAGTGCTGGGATTACAGGTGTGTGCCACCACACCGGCATATTTTCTCACCTTATACAGTCTTATTTTGCTCTTTTGATCCTGTCTAGAAATACTGGAAGTTATATCCATGCTCATTTACATATTTTTCCTTTATTGATATCTGAATGCAATATTTTCTCAACAGTTTTATTAATTCTTTTATTGTTTGAGATTATAATATAATTATATAATTCCCCTTCCTTTCTCCCCTCCAATCCCTCCTTGCTCAGATTCATGGTTTTTTTTTTCATTAAGTGTTGTTACTTGCATGTATGAATATGGTTATTTCTACATACGTATTTCTACAAAAGACCTGCTCAGTCTGTAGGGTGATACATCTATGTAGTACTCAGATTCACAGAAGATCAGAAAACTGGAAACAAATTTCAACATTTCAATCTCTTTTGACTCCATGATATTCAGACCTAGGACATAGCATCTACCTCCGACTCCCAAATCCAGGATTCTCTCTCTCTGCTTGATGATTTCCTTAAATTCCCAGCAGACTTCAACCTCATTAGCATTTTAAAAAAGATTCTGATATGTATCAGACAAAAACTTTCAAATATGTCAGCTTCTCTGCTCATTCCCAGTTAGCCCGATTTCCCCAACTTCATCTCATTTTCAGGAAACCCCAGATGCTCAGCTGTAGCATGGAGACCAGCAAGATCAATTCCCAAAAGCAGCTGTTTGGTTTCACATGCTTTAGTTAACAGAGTGATTTAGGGGAACTGTTTTTTTTTTTCTTTTTTTACATGGTTATTTTTAATGTAGTTTTAAGGACAATATGTTTGTTTTCTAAAATTATTGATTCCATGTAGAAAGCATCCTTTAGTATCTAAATATATTCTAATTTCTCAAACAAAGGTAAATTTCTAGTGAACCAACAGCTTTGAAATATAGTTAATATATGTGTTAATTTTCCATCTGGCTGTATTAAGATGAGAGTACTCACAATTAAAGCAATATTCAAATTATTAAAAACTAAATTCTGTGAGTTACATATACTTTCTTCACCCAAAAAGACAGATTTTGGAAAGATTTTCAGAGTCAGAGGACCCAGCCATCTGCTGCAAAATAATCTCTTCTAAAGGTCGGAGCATTAGGGAGAGGTGGGCTATGACTATGAGCAATATATTGTATGAGATTCTCAAAGAATTTAAAAGATACATCATTTAAAAAGATACACTTGCACATTTAATTTTGCTTTTGAAAACTTCCTATTTCAGGGACCATCATGATGATGACTGCAGGTAACTTATACCTGTTGTTTTTTTTTTTTTAATTTCAGTGGTTTTTTTTTTTTCTGTTAGTCTATGTCTTTTTTTCCTATATTCTTTGTTTACATTCCAAAGGCTTTCCCCTTTCCCAGTTACCCCCTCACCGTATGTCCCATAAGTCCTCTTCCCTTCCCCCACCCCCCTGCCCATTCCCCACCATTACTCTGTTCTGGTATTCTCCTACAAAACTGGATCCAGTCTTTTTGGGACCAGGGTCCTCTCCTTCCTTCTTCTTGGGAATCTTTTGACTTGCTAATTGTGCCTTGAGTATTCAGAGTTTCTGGGCTCATTAATATCCACTTATCAGTGATTGCATTTCATGTGTATTCTTTTGTGATTGGGTTAACTCACTTAGGATGATATTTTCCAGATCCAACCATTTGCCTACAAATTGCATGAATTCATTATTTTTATTGCTGAGTAGTATTCCATTGTATAAATATACAACATATTATGTATCCATTTCTCCTTTGAGGGACATCTGGGCTCCTTCTAACTTTTAGCTATTATAAATAAAGCTGCTATGAACATAGTGGAGCATGCGTCTTTATTGCATGCAGGGGAATCCTCTGGGTATATATCCAGAGTGGTATGACAGGGTCCTCAGAGAGGTTGTACCATCTTGCAATCCCACCAACAGTGGAGGAGTGTTCCTTTTTCTCCACATCCAGCACCTCTTGTCTCTTGAATTTTTAATCTTAGTCATTCTGACTGGTGTGAGGTGGAACCTCAGGGTTGTTTTGATTTGCATTTCCCTGATGAAAACATCTCATCTTGTTCTAGTTTCTCTGTTGATAGTGCTAAGTCACTAACCAAAATCAAACTTGGGAGTGGAAAGATTTTTCTGCTTACATATTCCAATTACAGTCCTTCATCAGGGGAAGTCAGGGGAACTGAAGTCTGGCATCAGGTGATCCCAGAACTGATGGCTAACCCCAGAAGAAAGCTGCCGTTTGGTTCAATTTTTTTGGCTTGCTTTCATCTTGTTCTCTTTAAAATATTCATCTATTTATTCGTATGTATAAGAGCATTTTTGCCTGAATATATGGAGTGTACTACATATGTGCCCACAGAGGACAGAGGGCAACAGATCCTCGGAGACTTGTGATACAGAGTGTTGTGAGCTGCCTTGATGATGCTAGGAATTGAGCCCAGGTCCTCTGAAGGAGTGACCAGTGCTCTTCACCACTGATCCCCTTTCCACTTCATTAGTGAGCTTTCATATATTAACTCCAGTCAACCTTTCTAGAATTGTACTGCTCACAGTGGGCTGATCCCTCCTTCATTAATTGGCAATCAAGAAAATGCCCTCACCCCCCCCCTCCACCAGCCTACAATCTGATGGAGTTGAAGTGTCCTCTCTCTGGGTGTGTCTAGGTCATATAAAGTTGACAGAAGTGATGACACCAACTTCTTATGGCAATCCAGCCAAACAGAAGCTTTGATTCCTATTTTATATCCATTTATCCTTCCTTGGTTTCCTATATAGGGATACTGCAGAGTTAGGACTGGTAGGTTTAGAGGCGAGAAATAACCCACCGTAAAAGCCATTTTGGTTCTAGAGCTTAATTCCTTCACTAGAGCCTCAGTCTTCCAATATCTTTTCTTCTAATTGTTCTCAAATTCCATTATTTTTCATGATTCAGCGATTATATTTCCCTGTCCTATGCCTCATACCTTTTTATTTGCTCTCCTGATTAACTCCATAAACATGACTGCATTCAACTGTGTCTTGACAGTATCAAAGCTCATTCAGAACAGAAATACAGAGCGTTAAATTCTGGAATAAATCCTGCTGTCTCCATGGCTTGCTGTTCATTTTTCTGAGGTATCTGCTAGGCTGATGTGCACACTCCCTCTTTCTTGAATTTTTATCCAAATGCCCCCTTTGTAGGAAAGGATTTCTCTTATTTTTCTTGTTTTGCTGAGACAGAATGCACGTCTGAGAAGCATTTGTATTTTCAGGATGCAGCTCAGTTATTTACTACGTTTAGACATTTGTACAACCATCAAGCATCAATGTTGATGACTAACTTAGCGCTAACTAACTAACTCAGAGAAAGCCTATATCTACAAACCAGACACTCCTCACTCCCCATTCCCAGGATCTGGCTAATCATTCTCTGTGATTTTGCTAATTCTGGATTGCTCATTAAAAGCAGAATTATACAGTGTGTGGCCTTTATTGTGTGTGGCTTCTGAATTCATCACAATGCTTTCAAAACAAATTCGTGATACAGCATGCAGCAGGACCATATTGTTTTCTTTAAACCTCTGAATAATGGTTTTTATGGTTATTCTACAGTTTGTGACTCTATTCATCAGCCAATAAATATTTATTTTTATTTCAAATATACAGGTAGGCTGGAGTATAAGGAAGGAAAGACTTACCATGTATACACAAACTGCATTGTCACATTTTCGTGTTTGTATGGCAATGTACCAGAACAGGATTACTTTTCTAATGAGTCCAAACACCATGATCCTGCAGTCTGAGCAAAGTCTGCCTATCTGCATCACAATATGCAAAGAAACAGAAAATAGCTCTTTGTAGAAGGTACAAAGAGCATGGCATGGTCTTTTTAAATGAGAATAAATTATTTTGCAAGACTAATATTTATCCATTCTGAGACCTCCGCCCATGTTTATTTTCTAAGATGAGTAAAATCAGTCAATCAGGAGTTCAGGGCTCTGCACTTGAATTTGGTTTCTCTTTCCCCATGTATTGACTTATTCCCTCCTCTGAGCCAGGGTAACTGAAGGATCTGAAGTTTATTAGAGATATGAAGTCACAATACACTTGGGACATCCTTTCCCTTAAGACATATCAGTGCTCACTATTAGCTATTGGAAGCATCTCTTAGAATCCCCCTATTAGCATTATCTCAAATAATGAAATGATCTTAAGAAAAACTACAGTGCTTGCATTGAGAAAATGACTCAGTGGGAAAGGACAGCTAACCCAAGTTTGAAGCCCAGAGCCCACATTTTAGAAGGAGATAATCAACTCCTCTATGTCGTCTTCTGACCCCTACAAACATGATGGGCACATGTGCACAACACACAGAGAGACAAATAAACAAACATGAAAGTATTTACAGTGTTTAACTTACTTCCATTGTAATTCTTACTTGAAAGAAGAAAATCAGAGTAGTCTGGTATGGATGAAGAATTTCTGGTTAAGATCAAGATATCATCAAGATAGTGAGACTTGACTCTCTTATGATAGACATCTGTGTTCTTGGTTTCTTCTTGGTATGTAGACTCTTTGCTTCTGTGAACTCTGATTTAACAAAATAAGTGCCATTATCCAATTATTACATGATGCCTGATTTCTATATTTTTAGGGTATCTATATAATGTGAATAGACTCACAATTGTTGGAGGAAGTGTGTCCTTGTGCGTGTTTGCTTTAAGACCCTGATCCTATCTGCCTGGAAGCCAGTCTTCTCCTGTTTGCCTTCAGAAAACAGCTCCTTCTGTACCATGCCAGCCTGGATGCTGCCATGCTCCTGCCTTTATGATAGTGGACTGAACTTGTGTAAGCCGGCCCCAATTAAATGTTCTTATAAGAGTTGCTTTGGTCATGGTGTCTGCTCACAGCAGTGAAACCCTGACTAAGGGATTTGTGCAAGTGCTAAGGCAAGTTCAACATCTTTCTGGTCCTGCAAATGCTAAAAGAAAGATGTGACAACCAGCAAAGGAGAGTTCTTGTCTGGAAACTCCTTGGGGGCCATTGCCGAAGCAGAGATGGAGGTTCTTCTTCGGTTCATAATGAAGGTACCTTTGAGTTAAGTTTTTCTGGCTCTGTAGTATATCATTTGAAGTAAATGATGAAACTCACTGATGGGACCCTGAAATTCTAACCTGAAACTGTAAAAGGTGTGTGTGTGTATGTGTGTGTGTGTGTGTGTGTGAGAGAGAGAGAGAGAGAGAGAGAGAGAGAGAGAGAGAATAGGTAATTTATATGATGTCTCAATCATAACATACCCTTTCTTTCTTATTTGATGTCTACTTTTGTTGTTGTTGTTGTTGTTGTTTTTGTTGTTGTTGTTTGACACTTGGACATTCGCTGCCTGAGTTACCAGCACTGACTGCTGTCACTGCTGGAGAGCAGTGGAAAGTGAGCTCACTGTTGTTTGCTGAGATGTGTTTGTTGTTTGCTGAGATGTGTTTTTGATCCTGGGTCTCGAGCTATTGCATCCTGCTGGAGGAACTGACAGACCAGAAAAGAGGTTGTTCCCAACTTCTACCATGATTGGGGACTCAGTTTTAGTGAGCTGACCCTCATGAATCTCATCACTCCAAATTTTATTCTTCCGCTCCTCTCCCGTCAGGCACATTCATGTGTTAACTCTGTCACACTGGGGTTTCTGAGTAGGTATGTAGAGACACACCTTTTTCTTTTCGCCATCCAACAGCATGGCTCACCAGCGTGTATCCCCATCTGTCTAGACAGGCTGTTCTCCCCACTTGCCATTTGTCTTCATGTGCCCACCTGCTGGAAAGCTGGTCTAAACGAAAGGAAACTGAAGGACTTGGTGTTTGAAAGAAGCCAGAAACATGCATTCGGTAATTATAAGAAAATGTTGCGAAGAGCATGTTTTTAGCAGGGTATTAATGGCTGTGTCCACTTTTCACAGAGACCACACAGAGGGACTATGTAGCAGGAGCTTTAGGTAATAAAAGCATAAGTGGAGAGAGGAAGGAGGAAGGAGGGAGGAGGGAGGAGAGAGGAGGAGGGAGAAGAAAGGAGAGAGGAGGAAGGAAGAGAGACAAGTTGGTATTAGTTTGTTAATATATCCATATATAATAAACTCTGAGTTAAAGTAATTTTATCCCAAGTCATATCCCTAAATGATATACTTTTATGATTTCATTGTGAGCTGATTAGAAAGTCATAGATTGAGTCCTCACTTGCCATTGTAAAATTTAAAAAAATGACTGGGAATTCTTTAAGGAAGAGGGATGAGAACTAAATGCTGATGATTGATATTTTGTTTCATCTCTATTGGAATACTCACAGTTTAGGCTAAACGGAACCTCAATTAACTAGGAAGTCCTGGGATCTGCTTTGGGTTTAGGCAGAAAGTGAGCCTGAGCCGTGAGTCCCCACAATGGTCACCTTTGTAAGTTAGGCTAGAAACAACTGGAGAGTGTTGAGCAGAAAGGAGGGAGGGGAAAAATGGGTGGTGGAGAATCAGAGGCCTGGAAGGATGAGAGGAGAGAAGAGGAGGAGAAATGGAGACTCAGGAACTGACTGTTGAGGGGAAAAGCCCAGGTTCAATTCCCCTTCCCTTCTTCCCAGCACTGGGGGAGTCTGCAGGCTAGCGTGCTCAGCCAGGCATCTGGTGGTGCTAATAGGCATTCTGGTTCAGTCTTCGCCTCAGGCATGCAAATTTGCAGTTTTCCCTTGACACACTTTCTTATGAACTTGCATAAGTGGCTTTCTAAATTTGTTGGAAATATAATGTTTGTAAGATATTTTGGGATACTTATGCAGTCTCGAGCTGGAGTTGAGCTTAATTATTAATTTATTCACTTTTTTTCCTACCTCAAACTTAGTATCTGAGGAAATTGTTAAACTGCCTACAATGTGAGAAATTAAAAATGATAAAAACAAAATAACTGCAACACAGAGACTATCCATTTACTGGCATAAAGATGGATGAGAGGGATGTTTCTAAGTTAATTAAAAAATGTTTGTAGCCACAGCAAGTGCTTACTGGAGCACTAAAATGCATGTGTGTGCTGAGTCTCAAAGGCCTGCCCACTTCTCTAGGAATGGAAAGTGCTGCTCCTCTAACAGATGAAGGCCAAATCTTTACTCTGAGTGAGTTAACACGGATACAATTCTGTAGTAGATCCTCTGATTCACGAGCCACTAACTGGTCTGTTGTATGCTATCACAGAACTTGATCATTATGTTTACACAACTGAATTAGCAGCAATTTAGTAATTCATTAGGGCTTTATTCTGAGGTCTTTAATATGGTGAGATATAAAAGCTTATATGTTCTATGTGGGAACAGGTTTTTTTTTTTTTTTTTTAGCAAAAAGAAGGCTGGATGGGGAAGTGGAGGTTACAGTGTCTTCTGAAATGCCATAGGTAGAGGTCTGTCCTATGGCTTTGTTGGTTGTCTCAGAGGTGGATGAGTGCCTTAAGATCAAAGCTGAAACTCCAACAAAAAAACCCTAACCTAGCCTGTGTTCACGATGAATCTTACTCAGCTGGTTGATTAATTGTCTCCTCTGGCCCCAACAGAGTAATTTTCTTCCTTCATTTTCTCTTAGTGTATGTCTTGAAAAAGAAAGTAGGTGTTCAGTCTGCTTATCTTAAACTAGATGTGATCCTATGACTAATTTCTAGTTCACGCCTTACTGTGCGCTTACATGTCTAATGTAATAGAATTCCTGAAGCTGATAAGCTTCATTCACACCTATGGCACAGAGATGGACATCTCCCTCAAGCCACTGTTGTTTTGAGTACTTAATGCCATTAAAGGTGGTTTAACTTCAGTTAAAGCAACATCAAATGAATAAGCAAAATAATAATAATAATGATGATGATGATGATGATGATGATGATGATGATGATAGTAATAAAAATAAGAATAAAAAATCGGGGCTTGAATTCCACCTTCATTAATTATCTTTCCTATTTAGTAGGTTTTCACAAGTATCTTAGTTACTTTTCTATTGCTGTGATGAGACATCATGACCAAGGCAATTTATAAAAGAAGAGTTTATATTGCCCCTTCCAGCTTCATAAGGTAAGTATGTGATGTAGTGTGGAGCATGGCAGAAGTCAGGCAGGCATGGTGCTGGTGCAGATCTCAAAGTTTAGATTTTTTTCTAAGATTTATTTATTTATTCACTTTATATCCCAATATCAATCCCCCTACTCATAGTACCCCCTCAGGCAGATCTTCCCCCTATTTCTCCCTCCCCTTCTCTGAGAAGGCAAGCCCCCTCTGGGTTTCACACCTACCTCCTACCACTCCCCACCCTGACCCCCAGAGTGAGCCACCTGTGGCACATTAAGTCACTGCAGGACTAAGTGCATCCTCTCTCCCTGAGACCAGACTAGGCAGCCCAGTTAGGGGAACCCGATTCACAGGCAGGCAACAGCCCCTGTTAGAGGACCTGCATGAAGACCAGGCTTCACATCTGCTATGTATGAGCAAGGGGCTTAGGTTCAGCCTGTACTTGCTGTTTGGATGGTGCTTTGGGCTCTGGGAGCTCCCAAGGGTCCAGGTTTGTAGATTGTGTTGGTCTTTCTGTAGAGTCCCTGTCCTCTTTAGAACCCGTAATCTTTCTCCCAACTCTTCATAGGGCTCTGAGCTCCATCTAATATTCGGCCGTAGGTCTCTGCATCTCTTTCCCTTGGCTGCTGGGTGGTGCCTCTCGGAGGACAGTTATGCTAGGATCCTGTTTGTAAGCATAACAGAGTATTATTAATAGTGTCCGGGATTTGTTCTTGCCTATGGGATGGGTCTCAGTTTGGGCAGTCATTGATTGGCTATTCCCTCTGTTTCTTCTCTATCTCTATCTCTGTCCCTGCACATATTTTAGGCAGAACACGTTCTGAGCTGAAGGTTTTGTGGGTGGGTTTCTGTCCTTATGCTTCCACTGGGAGTCTTGCCTGTCTATTGGAAGTAGCCATTTCCCCATTGCTAGGATCAATATCCCCCAATGCCAGGAGTCTTAGCTAGAGCTACCTCCATAGACACCCTGGGGCTTTTCCCCATCCCAGGTCTCCTGCATGTTCTAGAGATTAGCGGTCCCTCAATGCCTATAACTCTTCTCTTTTCCCTGCTCTGCCTACACCCGATCCCTCAACCCGACCTTCCCCAAGCCCCTTTCTACCCAGATTCCTCCCTCCATCAATCTCCAATATTTATTTTATTTCCCCTTCTGAGAAAGATTCAAATATTCTCCCTTGGGCCCTTCTTGTTATTTGGCTCCTTTGGGTCTGTGGACTGTAGCATGGTTATCCTGTTCTTTATGGCTACAGTCCACTTATAAGGGAGTACATTCCATGCATGTCCTGCTGGGTCTCCTCACTCAGGATGATATTTTCTAGTTCCATCCATTTGCCTGCAAAATTCATGATATCCTTGTTTTTAGTAGCTGACTAGTAGTCCATTGTGTAAACAAACCACATATTCTTTATCCATTCTTGAGTTGAGGGACATCTAGGTCATTTCCAGTTTTGAGCTATTATGAATAAAGCTGCTATGAATATAGTTGAGCAAGTGTCTTTGTGGAAAGGTGGGGTATTCTTTTGGTATATGGCCAGAAGTAGTATAGATGGGTCTTCAGATAGAACTATTTTTTTCAATTTTTTTATTCTCTTTATATCCTGATTCCAGTGCCCTCTTTCCTCCTCTCTTCTCACTCCAGCCCTTATAAATCTCTCTCCCAATTTACCCTTCTTCTTTTCCTTAGAGAAGGGGGAGTGCTCCTTTGGTACTACCTCACCATGGGACTATTAGTTCAAGAAGGCCTAAGCACACGCTCTCCCTGGCAGTTCGGTTAGAGGAAGGGGATCCACAGGCAGGTAACAGAGTCAGATAGTGCCCCTGAGGCAATTGTTAGGGAACCCATATGAAGTCCAAGCTTCACATCTACTATAACGTGTAGGGAGTCTAGATCTAACCCCTACTCTTTAGTTGATGGTTCTGACTGTGAGCTCCAATGAGCCTAGGTTAGCTGGCTCTGTACATCTTCTTGTGGCGTCCTCAACCCTGCCTGATGTTTAGCTATGGGTCTCTGTCTCTCTTTCTGTCCACTGCTGGATGAAGCTTCTCAGGAGATGATTTTGCTAGGATCTGGTCTTCAGGCATAGCTGAGTATCATTAACAATGTCAGGGGTTAGCTCTCTTCCATGGGATGGGTCTCAAGTTGGGGCAGTAAGTGGTTGGCTGTTCTTTCAATGTCTGCTCCATCTGCATGCCTGCACATATTTTAGTCAGGATAAGTTTTGCGTTGAAGATTTTGTAGGTGGGTTGAGGTCTTCCTTCTTCCACTGGAAGTTCCACCTGGCTATAAGAGGTTGCCATATCCCTGCTAGTAGAAATCACAGCTAGGGTCACTCCTATACTTTGCCCAGAGCCTTCCTGCTTAGATCTTATTCACAAGCATGAGGCAAAAAGAGAAAGCAATTTGGAAGTGGCTTGGGCTTTTAGAACCTTGAAGCCCATCCTCATCTTCTTCAAAATATCTTCCAATAAGGCCATACCTCTTAATCCTCCCTAAATAGTTCCACCAACTAGAGACCAAGCATTCAAGTAGGCCTCAAGCCTGGGAGGGCCATTCACTCAAACTATCACAGCAAGTTATTCTAACTCAATAAATGCCAAGTTCTTCATTTGTAAGACAGAAATATGATAGTCCCTCAAGCTTGAGAAAAGACATTGGGATTTAGAATATGGTTTTTGTCAGATTGCATATGAGGTATCCTTCCTGTACATTGGCTTCACTTAAATTAGAAGAAAACCACCACCAACAAATACAGGAATATCAATGTGGAGAGCTTTTCTTCTAAGCAAGAAGAGATGAGCTGTATGTGGGAGATGGAGCCACTCTATTATACTTCCTTTGGGTTCTAGTTTGGTATTGGGGCCTTAGGCAGAGAGAATAATATCAGAAGGTGAGAAAAGATTGATGGATTAATTCCCTACCTTCAGCAAGTACCAGCCACTTTTTTGGAGAGACAGCACCCTGGGTGTTCTAAAGAACATATTGGACAAGGCCTTATGGTTCCCTTCATCTTGAGAAAATTCAGCTTTTTCTGGACCAAGCTCCCTATCTAAACCTCCCTTTCTTTAAATATTTTCTTTAGAATGCCTATAATTATAAATCATTTCTTTACTCCTTTCAGATATAGACCACTTAAAAGACTCTGGTCAGATTTGCAACCCCATAGATGTCTTTCTCAAGCACCTGGTAATCTTTCTGGTTGTAAATACCTCACAGTAGAAGAGATACTTTAAAATATAACAGGAAGTTAAGATAGTTCTTAATCTGTTCTCTTTTTAAACGGGGCATGGGGCTCATAGAATACCTCTTCAGTTTTGATCTCTTATTCTCTTACATCTGTAAGTTGACCCATAGCCTCCCAGTTTGCTATTTAAAGAGCTTGAAACATACTTTTATTTGCCTTCTTATTTCTATGCTAGAAATAATTATTCTTAGAAATAAAAATGTTCTGAATTTTTCTAATCAAAACCTTGAGTTCATGTGAACTTGTGAACCCTGAGCTTGTGAACCTTACAGATCTTTGGTAAGTCTGCGCAGCTATCATCTTTAAATTGTTGTCAACATAATCTCTTTCTGTTTTGTATCCTGCACTCTGATGTGCACAGACTCATGCTAGAACATTTCTTTAGTTGTAGGAAGCCATCTTAACAATTGACAGGAAACATGGTGGCAGGATGCTGTCTTTCGTTTGTAGACCCTAGAGTCATGACTTGCTACTATCATCTAGAAGGGTGTGGAGGGATGGGAGGGGACATGTTCCCACTTCATTTTGGTGTATGCTTCTTACCTTTTCACCCTTCAGTGCTAAGAATTGCCATGCTCCTGTTTCATCAGAGGGGAGTTAAAGCTTAGTTCTGATCTTCCCCCCCCATTACATTAGTTTGAAAAAAAAAGTCTTTAAACAACAGCAATACAAAAAGGTGGTAAACTGATTTGATTTTAGTTTATTTGTAAGAAAATGGGACGTGCCCTATATTTCAAGATTGGTGGAAGGAGTATTTGGACCACTGCTATTAATGTCTTTTCCACTCTCTTATAAAACATTAGTGACATTCCAGATAAAAACTAAAAGTGGTTGTATATGTAAAGTGCTAACATTTGAATGAGATTATGTCATTAAAATGGCAATTATGGTGTTTATTTCCTTAGAAATACACCAGTATTTATTTAGAGCCAGAGAGTTCTCGGAATCAAAAATGCAGCAGTGAACAGTAATAATAAAACAAAGCCATATTTTCTGAAGCTTACGTTTCTCTCTCTCTCTCTCTCTCTCTCTCTCTCTCTCTCTCTCTCTCTCTCTCTCCACGTGTGTGTGTGTGTGTGTGTGTGTGTGTGTGTGTATGTTTGTGTGCATGCATACACATATGTGTTGGAGGGGGCATATAAACAAACAATTTCAGAGAATCACATTTGTGATGGAGAAATAGCCAATTATGTTGGAGAGAAGTTGGAGAATTCTTGGATTATGAGGCAGGGAGGAGCTGTGCATGTGGGCAGGGTGAAGAAGGGAGGAATGTACAGGAATTTTCCTCATCATGCTGATTTACCGATCGTAACTGGAGAACTTGATCCTTCCTAAGTCGGGTCCTGTTCTTTGTGAAAGTCGTTGAGCATTGCTTTTGTTTTGCTTTTGCATTAGAAAAAATATAAAACAGAATATGATAACCATTTCTCAGCAGTTAGATATTTCAGTTATAAATGAGTCCCAGTGTTTTAACCATGCGCCAAGAAACAATATGTGGCTTCTAGATGGCTTTAGGAAATGACAGCATTACAGGGGCCCCATTGCCACAAGTGTCTTTAGTTTACCTGGATCATGGCATCATCTAATATGAAATTAGGTTGGCCATGGCAGGAAAGACTAAAAAATCACCTTCAAGTCATTGTTGTCTGACAACGCAGACAACAATGTCTCTCCATTTTTCGCGGTACTGAGCATCCATCTAACTGCTAAGGGGTTTGCCCATGACTGTTTGTGGTCAGAATCAGGTCTGTCCCAGGACTCCTGTTGATTGGCTGGTTGGTTCCCCGAACACTACCAGTAAATTAATTAGTAAATAATCTGAGTTTCCCTCCTGCTTTAATATTTTATCACCTTATCTTATTAAGATAGGTTCTCCTGCACTTTAGGCTGACCTTGAACTTGCTCTGTAGCTGAGGATGACCTTGAATGTCTGCTCCTTCTGCTTCTACCTTCTAACTTCTGGGATTTTAGAGCCGGATCACCACTTCTGGTTTAAGACCATACCGCTGAAGTATGAGCCTAACACTTGAATGGAAGCCCACCTGTTCCCTTTTGGCTGTGTGATCCGCCATTTTTCTTTGCAACAGGAAAAAGCAGCTATTTGCACCACGTCCCCTCACCTTTTCATCTGTCATTTGCTTCCATCCGTGACTGTGCGGCTGTGACTGAGAGAATGGTTGATTTGTGCACGCAGCGACTGGGACTTAGTGACCCTCTACTGAAGAAGGTTGCTGACAGCTCTACATGAAGACACGCAGAAGGAGGAACATCCAATTAAGAGACAGAACCCTGACTTTACCTCTTCCCCTGTAGAGATAAAATGAAAATGTAAAGAAGCCGTTGAGAGGCCTTTAACACATTCATCCGATGTCAGTTAGCTTGGCAAGGCTGGTTTTAATCTTTAAATTTGAAATATTTCCCAACTGTGTGGAGGATGCTTATTAGAATAGCTTCCCAGAACTACTTAGCTTTTTTTTTTTCCTGAATCCCAAACAAATTCCAAGGTAACTTCTGACACTGCAGGTTTTTCTCATTCAGAAAGTTATTCAGAGTCCTACAAGTGTAGTAATCAGTGATGTGAAGAAGATGTGGTATTTCCAAAATTATTCCATGACCCAGACCATAAAGAGAGTGGGAACTGTATTTTCCCATTTAGCAGTCCACACATCCTTGGTGTTACAATACTTAGGTTAAAACTGAATGATGTCAACAAACACAAGACCGCTGTCTGTTGAAAGCACTAATTTAGATTACACAAACTGGGACAGCATTGGTGTTCATTCTCTTTGCCTCCTAAGAAGTAATGTTATCTTGTATATGTATATATGTATGCATGCATGTATGGGTATATGCATATATGTGTATATGTATGTATATATGCATATATATGTATATGTATATACATATCCATCTATCATCTATCAATCTATATCTATATATGTATCGATCTATCTATATGTATAATCTCTTACAGCAATCACTTTTTGTCACTTTACTGAGGTACACTTGAGAAATAGAAATTCCTTATATTCAAGTTATTTGACATATTTTGATGCATGTCTGTATGGTAGAAATAGCAGCGCAGCTAAGCTAGGGAAGATGCCAGTCTCCCCCTGTCTTACCACTGCCCTGCTTTGTACAAATGCTTATGATCTTCCTCTCAGACTCCTTCCAGTGAGAAAATCCAGCACAGAAAGAAAAGTATTGCCTGATTTTGCTGACATGGCCAATCAAATATGTTAGACTTGAGACAGAATGGAATGGTGGTCCCTGAAGGCTGTAAAGTTAGGGAAGTAGACAGCTGCTGGCCAAAAGACACACTAATCATGCAATTTTTGTTGTTGTTGTTGTTGACTTATAATTATATAGGATATTCTCCCTGGCATATGATCTTAGTTCAGGCTGTTACAAGGAAAATGCCATGCTCCAAGCAGCTTAAACACGGTTTGGAAGATGGAGGTGCTGGCTCCTTTAGTACTGAGAAGGGATCTTTTACTGCTTTCTAGATGGGTACTTTCTTCTTCCATTTTCACGTATTGTGTGTGTGTGTGTGTGTGTGTGTGTGTGTGTGTATGTGTTTGTGTATGTATGTGAGGGGAGGGGCAAGGGAGGAAGAGAGAGGGGAGAGAGAGAGAAAAAGAGAAAGAGAGAGAGAGAGAGATTCATCTGTCCATTCTTATAAGGGCAGTTACCACATTAGTGGGTTGATGCTGTACTGCCATCATACTCAACACCTAAGTGTCCAACTATAAACACCGTGGCCTCAGGGATTCCATGAATTAACGAATGAATTTGGGAGAAGGATAGAGAGACACGGTTGTTCTGCCTATAGCACATGCTCCATATTGCTCAGTGACATTTAGCACCATGTTGGATTTGCATCTGTGCTCTGTCTCAGTGGGTTCCAGACAGTGAACCCAGTTATATTTTTTCTCACAGCAGCGCCTCTGTTGTGAATGTCTAAGCAATGAGAGTCCATCGGTTCTCAATGTTTTAGCTCAGAAAATTTGCAAGTCTCCTTGCTTTCTTACAGCTATAAAATAAAAACAGGTCTGGCTTGAAAGTTCTGCCTCAAATACAGTTCATGTCTCTCTGAAGTTCCCCTGGCATCTTCAGGGGAACTACACAAAAGCACGGGTGGGTTTCTATTTCTGACACGCTTCTATCTTTATTGGTCAGATATGCAATGCTCCCCAACGCCCCCAGCCCCAGCTCCCAGCTTGGGTTTCACTGCCTTATCCTTAGCTGGTGGCTCTGTATTGGGAAATTTGGAGTCTTTAAGAGGTGGAACGTTTCTGGAAGAGGCTGATCACTGGGATGGGCATTGAGCTCTGCCAGTCTAGTTGTGTCCTGTCTTTTCTTGGCTTCCTGATCTGCCATGATCTGAGCAAGCTCTTGCCTCTGTACTTGTGAACTACTCCTACTGCCAAGACTTTGCTTCCATGATGGACCCCATCCACTTGAGCTTGAGCCCAAATAAATCTCTCCTACTGTAGGTGTTGCAGGCAGGTATCTCATCACAGCCAGTGCTTACAAGTCTACACGTCCTACCTGCATCGTTTACATTTTTCCTGCTGAAGTTCAGATCCTTTGGACTGTATGGAAATACCATCACAGGGCAGAGCAATTAGTGGTGTGTGCTCTGGGCTCAGCCAGCTGGTACCTACTATCCAGCTCCAGCACCCGTGTTTCACTTTCCCTCTCTGCACCTCAGATTGCAGTATCTGTTTCCCAGGGGCAACAGGAACACTGGCCACCATCTTGGAGACTTATCATTCATTTTGAAATACACCGTTTTGGAATTTTTTTCATCTAAACTTGAAAGTCTTCAGTTTATTGTAATGTTTATCCACTTGGTTCAAGCATTTTGGACTTGGCTTAGAGTGTTTGGATCTAGGTGAGTCCCTATTAGCATCACTTTACAGAATAAATGTCAAATGAGAGAAGATTCCCAGTGCCTTCCTAGGGTTACCTAAACAGGACCATCTCCTCAAATAATATTTCAGCAAAACTTTCACAAAGTTGCATGTTATTACTTGGGCACTACACACACATAAGCACATACACACATGCACACAAATGTACACACACAAAAACCTGCACATAAACACACACACAGATAAACACACACACATGCACACAAATGCACACACACAAAAACCTGCGCGCGCACACACACACACACACACACACACACACGAAGCACATAATCACAACTTTCCTTTTTTTTCTTTTTTCTTTTTGTTTTTTTTTTTCAAGACAAGGTTTCTCTGTATAGCCCTGGCTGTCCTGGAACTCACCGTGTAGACCAGGCTGGCCTCGAACTCAGAAATCCACCTGCCTCTGCCTCCCAGAGTACTGGGATTATAGGCGTGCGCCACCACTGCCTGACAATCACAACTTTCCTTATGCATGTATCTTGCTTATCCTCTACTGGTGAAGCAGCCTTAGGATCTTAGGATAATGGTTTAGGAACTGTTTTTTTTTTTATTTATTTTTTATTTTTTTAAGCACCAGCTAGAACTCCATATTAATTCATTTCCATAACTCTGCTAAAAGCACCTGATAGAATTTAAAGAGGAAAGGATTTATTTTGGCTTTTTGTTTCAAAGGACTTCAGCTCTTCTTTGTGGGCAAGGGGAAGGAGATCACAGATTTTAGAGTGTGAAGAAAGACAACTGTTCACAACAGCACGACCAGGGAGCATAGTAACAAGGTCACTGTAACCTTCAAAGTCCAATTCCACAAACCAGACCTTACCCACCTAAGCGTTCATAACTTTCTCAGATTCAAACCATAATATGCCTTTTGTAAAATTCATACAAACCTTTCCGCACTTCTATGTGCTTCTTATTGAAGTCTTGCACAGTCTTTACTCCTCTTATTTTTCTTGGAATCCATGACCATTTGAAGTGTCTTAGTCAGGGTTCTATTGCTGTGAGATGATGCTATGACTATGGCAACTCTTATAGAGGAAATCACTTAATTGGGCTGGCTTACAGTTCAGAGGTTTAATCCATTATCATCGGTGAGAGGCATGGTGGCACTCAGGCAGACATGATGCTGAAGAGGGAACTGAGAGTTCTACATCTGGGTTGGCTGGAGGCAGGAAGAGACAGCGAGCCACTAGGCCTGGCTCTAGCATCTGAGACCTCAAAGTCTGCTCTTCAGTGACACATTTCCTCCAACAAAGCCACATCCACCCCAGCAAGGCTACACCTCCTAATAGTTCTACTCCCCGTAGGCTTGTGGGGATTAATTACATTGTCACCACAAAGACCATTGTAAATAACCCATTTTCCTTGACTATCCCCCTCACTAATCCAAATTAAAATTGCTCTCCTATAGTTTATGTCAAGTTTTACATAATAACACCTCACTCAATTCACCATAATTGAGTACATAATTTGGTTCATTAGAGCATATTTGGCATTTGAGCTTTTTAAAGGGGCAAATCTAAATTTATTTCAGAGAATAGTGGATGTAGCTTCATAGACTTAAGGTCCTGGCATCTAGTCCCTGCCAGTATCTATGCTACTTTGCAAAAGTCAATCTTTGACATCAGGGCTCCCAGCTGTAAAAAGTGCAGAATGCAGCAGGTGGGATTTTAAAGCTCTTGCCTTTAAATTGCTTTACTCAATAATAACTCCCTCTCTACAGATGTAAATGCACATTGATTGCTCATGAATAACTGCATTAAATTTGGAAAATGTTACATTTGATAGGAAATTATTGCTAGCAACCAAGAACTGCTATGCTTATAATGTAGATTTTTTTAAAAAAATATTTGGCTTCTGTAAAAACAATTTAGAACTCAGGAGTATCAGAGTGATTTTTTAAAAATTGTTATTGTTCTGGAGAAGTTTGGAAGAGTATTTTATTTCCAGTGTGTGTGTGAGCATGTCTGTGTGTCTGTGTGTGTGCGTGTTTGTGTATGTGTATATGTATGTATGTGTGTCTGTTTAGTGCATGTTGTATATATGTGTTGCATATATGCATATTATATATATGCATATATATTCATGTCATATGTGTATGTGTGTGTGACTACAAGTGTATGTGCGTGTGCACATGTAGAGGCCAGAGGTCAATGCTGAGTGTCTTCCTCTATCTCACATGCCACCTATCTTCTGAGTCTCTCACTGAGTCTGGAGCTTGTGGACGGGCTGGCCAACAAACCTCAGGGTTCCTCCTCCACGTCTCCACGGGTGAGATTACACCACACTTGAGTTTTAATGTGGGTCCTGGGAATCCAAACTTAGGTTTTCATGCTTATGTAACAAGAGCATTTAGCTTCTTCCTAACCACTAAGAACTCCTTTTGTTTGGTTGGTTTTATTTTTCTTTCTTTGTTTCTTTCTTTGAGATAAGATCTTGCTCTGTAGACAGGGTTGCCTCAGTCTGGAGCAATCCTTCTGCCTCAGTCTCTTGCATAAATAATTTGGATGATAATTTGGAAAGGCATGATTCAAACATTTAAATTAGGTATGAATTGCCTGTGGCCTAGGACTACACACTTCGAAATAACACTGGTAAAGCAGGTGTTCACCTTTTCCATTGATTTTAAGACGTTATGAAATATCCCTTTGATATTTTGCCAACATCCACCGTTGTGTCCTTAAAAAGAAAATAACTGTATTTAATTTCTGACAATCATTCACATTTTCCTTTCTCCAGTGAGAACATATATAATTTTGGAGTAAAAATAATCTGGCAAAGAAATGTAAAGTTAATAATACCATTTTTTGCAATATTTAGATATTTTACTTTTATCTGAATTTAATTCTAAATCAGGAATAACGTCTTAATTATACTTATATAGAATTTTACTTTTTAATGGATAAGAAAGGTATTCTACCCAAATTGATTCAATTTTGCAGAAATTAACATCTCAATATGTTTTGCTCTGTAATGAAATATGTTTCAAAAAGCAAGTAATTATTTACAGAATAAAACATGTGGTGGAGTCGACTGGGTTGAGATCCTCTGGGGGAAACAGGCACCTTTATCATCACCAGCTCTGGTGTGTGACTGAATAAAATACCTGACTAAGTTAAAGATCTTTAATATTCTAAAGAGACTTCATTTCTCACTGGTCTTTCCAGGTTCAAATTGCTATTATGACCTTGAAATTGAGTACTGATTTTTCAATTTAATAATGCAGGATTGTGTTTTAGGAAATGAAATGTGAACATATTTATAGGCATGTATTTTTTTGTTTCATAAAATACTAACTTTAAAAAGCTCTGTTTCAAAAGCATGCCTCCTTCACTGTATATGGCAAAGTCACTCTGTAGAACAAGCCAGTCCAGGCCAAGAGGAAAATCTTCTACGGCTTTAGCTCTACCTCACATTTTTCTCTGATGGGCATGACTTCTGACTCTCTTGCCTGGACGGATTTTTAAGGACATAAAATGTTCTACATTGTATCTAGGGTATTCCAAGCTTTTGGGCTCAGTACAACTCACAGACCACATGAAGCTCAAAATGAAGGAAGACCAAAATGTGGATACTTCGATCCTTAATTGGAAAGTGAATCAAAACACCCATGGCTCACAGCCAACCAATAGAATGAGCATAGGGTTCCAATGGAGCAGCTTGAGAGAGGACCCAAGGAGCAGAAGAAGTTTGCAGCTCTTCAGGAGGAAAATAATATGTACCAACCAGTACCCCCAGTGCTCCCAGGGACTAAACCATCAATCAAAGAGTACACATGATGGGACCCATAGCTCCAGCTACATATGTAGCAGAAGATGGCCATTTCAGACATCAATGAGAAGAGAGGCCAGTGGAGCTCGATTCCTCATAATAGGGGAATGCAAGTCAGGAAATTGGGGGAGGGTGAGCAGGGGGAGGGGAGATGGGATAGGGGGTTTTCAGTGGGGTAGCATGGAAAGGATTAACATTTGAAATGTAAATAAAGCAAATATCTAAGAAAAAATAAAATAAAATATAAAAAGGGTTCTACATTGTTAGCTACAGAAGCCATGTTGGCTGCCACATGAAGACTTTCTTTTTTTTATTCTTTTTTTTCTAAATTCCCTATTTATTTACCCCTCCCCCTGTTCCCCAATCCACCCCTTCCCACTTCCCTGTCCTGGTATTCCCCTACACTGCTGCATTGAGCCTTTTCAGGACCAGGGGCCACTCCTTCCTTCTTCCTGGGCATCATTTGATATGTGAATTGTGCCTTGGGTATTCCAAGCTTCTAGGCTAATATCCACTTATCAGTGAGTGCATACCATGAATGTTCTTTTGAGACTGGGTTACCTCACTTAGGATGATATTCTCCAGTTACATCCATTTGTCTAAGAATATCATGAATCCATTGTTTTTAATGGCTGAATAGTACTCCATTATGTATATATACTACATTTTCTATATCCATTCCCCCATTGAGGGACATCTGGATTCTTTCCAGTTTCTGGCTATTATAAATAGGGCTGCTATGAACATAGTGGAGCATGTATCCTTATTACATGCTGGGGAATCCTCTGGATATATGACCAGGAGTGGTATAGCATGGTCCTCTGATAGTATCATTCCTAGTTTTCTGAGGAACCGACAGACTGATTTCCAGAGTGCTTGTACCAGCTTGCAACCCCAGCAGCAGTGGAAGAGTGTTCCTCTTTCTCCACTTCCTCGCCAGCACCTGTTTTCTTCTGAGTTTTTGATCTTTTCTTTTTTTTATTGTATATATTCTATATTTACAATTCATTTCCCTTTTTCTGGTTCCCCACCCCCAAAGGTCCCACATGTCCTTTTCCCTCCCCCCTTTTCTTTTTAAAATATAATTTTTTTATTTTTATTCTATATTCTTTGTTTACATTCCAAAGGCTTACCCCTTTCCCAGTTCCCCCCAACCATATGTCCCATAAGTCCTCTCCCCCCCAACTATTCCCCAATCACCCCCCCTACCATTTCTCTGTTCTGGTACTCTCCTACAAAACTGGATCCAATCTTTTCAGGCCCAAGGTCCTCTCCTTTTTTCTTGGGAATCATTTGACTTGCTAATAATGCCTTGAGTATTTAGGGCTACTGGGCTCATTAATATCCACTTGTCAGTGATTGCATTTCATGTATATTCTTTTGTGATTGGGTTAATTCACTTAGGATGATATTTTCCAGATCTAACCATTTGCCTACAAATTGCATGAATTCATTATTTTTAATTGCTGAGTAGTATTCCACTGTATATATATACACCACATTTTCTGTATCCATTCCTCCTTTGAGGGATATCTGGGTCCTTCCAACTTCTGGCTATTATAAACAAGGCTGCTATGAACATAGTGGAGCATGTGTCTTTTATGTATGCAGGGGAATGAGTTTTTGATCTTAGCCATTCTGACTGGTGTGAGGTGAAATCTCAGGGTTGTTTTGACTTGCATTTCTCTAATGACTAATGATGTTGAACATCTCTTTAGGTACTTCTTCGCCATTCAATACTCCTCAGATGAAAATTCTTTGTTTAGCTCTGCACCCCATTTTTAATGGAGTTATTTGGCTCTCTGACGTCTACCCTCTTGAATTCTTTGTATATCTTGGATATAAGCCCTTTGTTGGTTGTAGTGTTGGTAAAGATCTTATCCCAAACCTGAGCACTGCTGACATGATGGATTAGAGCCCGATTAATTGCTGTGGTGGCTATTCTGTGTGTTGACATGATGTCACTGCACCACTGGGTTCAACTTACCAGATGATGGCAGCATGTCCATGCTGGGTCCCTTAGAAGACACAATGATGTCATCGTCATCTTCAATGATATGTCTTAAGCATGCTGGGACCAGTGTAGAGCCACCATTTTCAAGCATTATCTTAGTACTAACTTGGGATCCAGCCCCTGGAGTTTGAAGCTCTGCCACTGTGCTCAGTAAGAGTGTGGTCTTTGGGCTAGTTAGTTATCTTCTCTCAGATTAAGTGTCTTCACTTGCAAAATGATGGCAACAATTTACTCACACACTAGGACTGAGACTAAGTAGAATGACTAAGTAGAATGACACACAAGAACCCCTTAGAGATGTTCACAGAACATGGCATGAAATTGCCAAGAAAAATGATGTACCTGTCTTGATGATTCCCTAAAATCAGGATGGAGAGTTGATCCAGTACTATATTATTTCTGGCTATCTTTACCCACCATTATAGCCATTTGTCATTCCTCTCTGTGAACAGCCTAATGTCAGCTGACTCTCTTGTCAGACCTTTTAGATGTGTTACCACAGCCTTACCAATTCCAAAACTCAGCATGCTATTAGATAGCATATAAAACCTATCATGTCCTATCAGATAACATTTGAAGCCTATGGCAGAGATTTCTATGCTCTGCCATAACTATATGCCTGATGGTTCTACAATACATACGAATATTCTTTACTTATGACATTATTTGTTCTGTAACTACAAAACTTGATGAAATTATTACCATGTTTGAAGTATAATATTCGGGGGCAGTCTGAATCCATGTTCTAAGGTTATAGTTGCTTATATTTGGTTCCAGAATAGTCTCTCTCTTGTTGGTTCGGTGATGAGAGTTGGGATTTGTTTTTGTATTAGTTAAACCTTTAACTTACACTGAGAATTATTTTTATTATGATTTCTTTAGCTTTTGAATAAAACTTAAATTTTCACATCGATGTAAGATTTAAAAGGTATTCTCAGCAGCCCTGGGGTTTATATAATTGACACCAATTAGTCAGGTTTTCTTATCTTTATAATTGTGGTTTAAATCACCAGATAATTAATCTTTAAAACTAGTTTTCAGGACCTAAGAAGAGGGAGCATACACCATTGAAACTCCCTAGCGATAAAATGTTGTCAAGTATCCTGAGGCTAGATTCTACAATGTATAGTGAAGAAACCATTTATCATTTTTAAGATCTTTTCTTAATCAAGGGCATACTCTTGAAGCTCTGATTAAATGAAACTTTTACTTTAATAATAATTGATGCAAATGCTAATAGATCAACACCTCTAGCTTTCAGAACACAGCAGTAGCTGAGACTGCATTTAATATCTCAGCGGGTTTTGCTCTTAGAGTTCCATAAAACCTTGGGGCTGTAGCAGAAGAAGGTATGATTAAGACCAGTGCTCTATAACACCACAGGGATTCTTCTGTTTAAAAATGGCAGCTGAATCCTTTGTATAAAAAGCAACTTAAAACAATTGTATGAATTCTTGTCAAAATAAACACAGGCTCAGTTTTTTTTAAAATGTATTCCCTTAGAACTAAAAATACTGATAGCCATACCAAACTTGCTTGGTACAATGTAAACTGTACTATAGATGTACATGTTCAAGCCTTATTTCCTGACACTGTAATGCAGGAGTATTTTAGTGACATTTCTGGAGTTTAATGTTCATGAAGCTCTGCAGGTGATGCTTGGTTTTTGAGAAGAGTTTGGAAAGTAAGGCAGGAGGAAATAGAAAAATGAGTGCAAGGGATAAGCAAATTTCCTCCAGAATTTCTCTAACGACAGGTGTTTAAAAGGAATGGCTAGTTTCTGCATATGTGTTATGGGTTATTGGTTAAGAACCTGCTATGAGTTCCATCTCTGCCTCCTAAAATGACAGTCTCTGTACCATTTACTTCAGTCTGGAATAGTTTCCTTGACCTATTTCACTTCACATGGCTCAGTGTTTTCTTTGACTTTGTGTCACATCAGGTTTATGCCTTTGTTGTTTAGAGTCGTTGCCTGAGTTTATTATTCCCTAGAAGGGTTTAGTCCAGTAGATGTTCACATGAACAAGGATTCTATATTTGTAAGCAGCCGAAAAGATAAAAGAACAAAGGGAGACTAGACCCTGAAACATGGAAGCCAATGACTTCTAACATATAATGCATGGAGAGTGTGTAACGTCTGGAGTGGGTGACAAGAACCACGGGCTCAGACTCAAGGGCTGAGAGGCCTCATTGTAGATATTTGACTGTGCTAGTAAGTACAGTAATAAAGTCAGAAACTTTGAACAAAATTGAAATGGGCCACTCTGTGCTGATTGTGAAAAGATGCAAAAGAGAACTGGGGAGACTGAGAGCTTGAGTTGCAGCAGGAGGTTGAATGATGACGTATTCCCGTGCTGGTCACGCTGGGGTTTGGCAAGCGTTCTTTTCTAAAGAGCGCAGTAAAGGTCAATTCGTGCAAGAATCACCAATGAATGACAAATAGCAAGGAGATTTTTGATGTTGATTAGGATATAATACAGTCCTGGGGAGCCGCCTTGTAGATTGTTCATCAGTTACAAGAGGAAAAAAATACTGATAAATATACAGTCAAGTAACTGCTCCACAGAGGTAAGAACATTTATGACAATGGGAGGAAAAAGGAGAATGAACTTTCTTTTATATAAAAGGACACAATGACCTGTACAGCACTTATGCTGAGTCTGCTAATAAGAATGCAGGCTGAGCTGGTTAGCTTGATGCTAATTATGAAGAAATATTGGGGGACCTGAAATGATGATCATTATGGTGGTGAGTCACAATTAATGTAGAAGCTCCTAACTGTTCAAAGTGCAGAGTAAATGCAACTATGAGTGCCCAGCCATAGACGGGACACCTACAAACAGATAGAGCAAGGGATCTGGAGGATGAGGGGGAGACCTGTGAAACACTGGCTTCTGTGCATGGGAATGGGTGTTGCACACAGGAACTTATGGCAAATGGGGTTATGTGTAGAAGACCTGCACAAAGTCAAGCTGTTTAAAAATTCCATTATGGAGAGAGGAGGGGCTCTGGAGGCCCCACCCCTACCTGAGGAGCTACTGACAATTGATGGCTGTCAAGGGAACTCACTTTTCTTTTGTGGCATGGCCACTGGAATGATTCCACACCAATTGGCATACTGGCAGCAGCACCAACTTAACCCGGTGGATATTTTTCTTTTTTCTTTTTAAATAATTTTTTATTTGGTATATTCTTTATTTACATTTCAAGTGATTTCCCCTTTCATGTTTTCTGCCTCCCCCAAAGTCCCATAAACCCTCCTCTTCCCTCCCCCTCTTCCCCAATCAACCCCTTCCGCTTCCCTAACCTGTTATTCCCCTACACTGCTGCACTGAGTCTTTCTAGGACCAGGGCGCCCTAGCAATGGATGGACCAGAGCCAAACAGATACAAGAGTTCTCCACAAAGTCCTGCAACTGTTCTGTATGTATAAAGCTCTATCTAAATGTAAAGGTAGATGTCTCTTTCCTTCTTCTTGGGCATCATTTGGTATGTGATTTGTTCCCTGGGTTTTCCAAGCTCTGGGATAATATCCACTTATCAGTGAGTACATACCATGTGTGTTCTTTTGTGATTGGGTCACCTCACTCAGGATGACATTCTCCAGTTCCACCCATTTGCCTAAGAATTTCATGAATTCATTGTTTTTAATAGCTGAGTAGTATTCCATATATTATTAAATATACCACATTTTCTGTATCCATTCCTCTGTTGAGGGACATCTGGGTCCTTTCCAGCTTCTGGCTGTTATAAATAGGGCTGCTATGAACATAGTGGAGCATGTAGCCTTATTACATGCTGGGGAATCCTCTGGGTATATGCCCAAAAGAGTGGCAGATGTGCTGCGGGGGCCCTGGATGGAGTTGGGAAGATGGAGGTGTCCCTTATGGACATGAAGACCAAGTTACATTGTAAACACATATTAAACTTTGAAAGATTTTTAAAAAATGTAAAAAAAAATTGAAAAAGGAAAGAGTTTTTTAAAAAAATTCTGTAATATGATTTTAAAATATGGATAATTCCATATTAATGAGCATTTAAAAATCTTGACAATTAAATGCATCACGATGTTCCATGGAGAAGGGAGTAAAAAGCGATCTAGTGTTTTATTCAAACCTTATGATTATTAAGATATTGTAGGTCAGGAAAAGATGGAGGTTATGTAATAGTTGAATAAAGAATATCTTAATTCTTAGGAAACACAGAAACCTTGTTGTACTCATGCTGCATGCAGCTGGCATTGCTGAGTGACTTTAGAAAATTGTAGACACCAAATCACAGAGTGACAGCAAGAGAGATGGACAGCAATGGATGGACCAGAGCCAAACAGATACAAGAGTTCTCAACAAAGTCCTGCAACTGTTCTGTATGTATAAAGCTCTATCTAAATGTAGAAGTAGATGTTTGTTACATTTCAAAGTGTATGGTCACATAAGTAAGAAAAACAAAAATTTCAAAACTTCACATTATTATAATTACATATGAATCCATTAGTTTCCCCAGAAGATTAATTTAATATATAACTTGTGAATACCATATGTCCTGATTTTTGATGTTGTTTGTAAATCTGCCCACTCATGAGTTTTGCTAGGATGGGACAGACCACTGAATGAGGAAAAAAACCTTTATTTTTAACTAAAAAAAAAATGCTAATGCTAACCAAGTAAACCTCTCTCTAACTGGAAAAAATTAATGTTTACAGATGGTTGGGAGCCACCAGGTGGGTGCTGGGATTTGAACTCAGGACCTCTGGAAGAACAGTCAGTGTTCTTAACCCCTGAGCCATCTCTCCAGCTAAAATTCATGTTTAAGCATAGTTTTAAACTGCTTTGTGTTCTTGTAAGTGCTTAAAAATATCACTTTATTTTCATCCGTGGATCATGAAAGCAGCTGTCTTTTATTTTCAAATCTAGCATGCGGTGCATTAGCCTCTTTTACGTGGCTGAGAGACAAATGTGCTTTAGATCCTTTGCCGTTTCACTGACGCTCTGACGAAAGGATGAAGGATCAGACGCCAGCCCTTGCCATCTACTGAAGAGTTAATCCATTTTGCTGTTTGGTCTGAAGTGGTTCCATAGCTGCAATATTTCATGGTTCTTTCTAACGTGACAACCCCATTCATTTATGAATAGCCCATTAATCCCACGGGGCTTTTTCAGCTCAAGGACCAACTACTTCACCAGAATCTTATCTTATAGAAGTCAGTCATTTATCCTAAAAAGCAATGACAAGAGACGGCACAGAGCACATTGAAAATTTATCTATGTTTGCAAAAGAATTCACCGTCAAAGTATTTATTATATAGGCAGGCACCAACATAGCTGTTTGTGTCTCTCTGTATCTGTGCATCTATCTTGCCATGCTGGAGATAGAACTCAAGGTGTTCTACCTATTTGGCAGTGTTCTTTTATGGTCCCAAGTCCTGGGTAAGATATTTCTTGTATTTTTGTTTGTGGTATTGAAGATAGTACCTAGGGGCTTATCTAGCCCTGGATTCAAGTAAGTAAAGCAGACACAGTGTGGAAACACAGCCAGGAACAAAGCATAAACCACTAAAGAAAAAAATGATAATTTGTTTGAAATGAATACGTGTGACTGGGTATGATATGTGAAAGTTTGATATGATATACCAGTAGAATTTCATTGTTCCCTTAAATAACCATTCACATCTCTTTATCAGCATATCTTAGGTGCTTATATTTAATTATTACAGAATTTTCTTTTATATTTCCAAATAGATTCTCCATGAAATATAAGAGGTATTAAAATTTATGAGTAATTTAATAATAGAATGATAGTATCTAATATCCTTCAAAGGGATTGGATTTTCTTCATCTATCAAGAATAAGAGAAATGGTGGGGAGGGGGTTGATTGGATAATGTGGGGGGGTAGAGGACTTATGGGACATATGGTGAGGGGGGAACTGGAAAGGGGAAAGCCTTTTGAATGTAAACAAAGAATATAGAAAAAAAGATAAAAAAGTTTAATTTAAAAAAAAAAGAAAAAAAAACAAATCATTATTAAAAGGAGGGGCATAAAGAACAAGTTCAAAAACAAAAAAGAATAAGCATCCCTTGTTGCTAGCTCTTTAATATATTTAACATATATATATATATGTATATTGTTTACTATCCTTTAGTGTGTGTGTGTATGTGTGTATATGTGTGTATATATGTTTGTGTATGTGTATGCATGTGTATGTGAGTATGTGTGTGTATGTGTGTGTATGTGTATGCATATGTGTATATGTGTATATGCATGTGTTTGCATGTATATGTGTGTATGCATGTATGTATATATGTGAGTATGTGTGCATGTATGTGTGTTTGTGTGTATATGAGTATATATGTGTGTGTGTGTATTGTGTATATGTGTGTGTTTACACTTTACACATCTTTTTCCTCCTACACAGGGTACAGCTTAGCCTCCCACCTTGTTTGGCCTATCTTACAAGTCTCATCTCTCCTATTTGAGTTTCTCATTCTATGACAGGATAAAATATAAGAAAATAGTGGAACACACGTGAATTGTTATTCAGGGAAGATTATTCTGTTGGTTGCTAGAAGCAGTAACTGATCAATTTAAGCAAATTAGATAATAAACTCGAAGGAGAATTATAGGATTTTCAAACCACCCTTAACAATACCTACAAATTGTTATAATCTATGCTATTTTTCTAACCTAACATAAAGTGGCATTATTATTATTATTATTAATTTGATGTTGCTTTAACTGAAGTTAAACCACCTTTAATGACATTAAATACTGAAAACAACAGTGGCTTGAGGGAGATGTCCATCTCTGTGCATAGGTGTGAATGAAGCTTATCAGCTTCAGGAATTCTATTACATTAGACATGTAAGCACACAGTAAGGTGTGAACTAGAAATTAGTCATAGGATCACATTTAAGAAGGGGTGTAAAACACGAATTTCCCCCCCCCCACTGGGAGTGAGACCAATGAACAGTTAGCATATATTAGAAGAGTAAGAGTGAGGTGGGAAGTGTTAATATATTGTGCTGGCCACTTTTATGCCAACTTGACACAAGCTAGAATCATTTGGAAGGAGGAAACCTTGGTTGGAAACATTTACCTTCAGAAATTCTAGCTGTAGGGCATTTTCTTTTCTAGTCATCCATGTGGGAGGGCACAGGCCATTGTGGGCAGAACCACCCTGGACTCTCCATCCTAGGTTCTATAAGAAAGCAGGCTGAGCAAGCCAGTATGAACAAGCCAGTAAGCAGTAAGAACATGCTCTCTGCATCAGCTCCTGCCTGCATCAGTTCCAACTAATCTTGACTTTCTGTCTTGACTTTCTACAATGCTAAACAGTGATATGAAACTGTAAGCCAAATAAACCCTTTCTTCTCCAACTCATAATGTTTTATTACAGCAATAGTAATGCTAACTAATGCACATATAAGATAAAGGAAGAGCAAGCTCTGCTCTAGGATCTAGGAATAAAACAAAACTTACATTACAATATAGCAATGTGAGTGACCTATGTCTAGGGTATTCCCTGGGAAACCTGCAAGTATCCCCCAGTCTGAAACTCAGAGTAAGTCCAAATCCATATTATTACAATTCATCCTAAAATGTTTACAATTATGATTGATTTAGCTTATGATTAAGCAGTTTTCTCTAAATCTTAAGACTCAAACCAACCAATAATTATCTTGTGCAAAATAGTTAGTAAATGCAGCACATTATTATAATAGCACCATGATCATATCATTAAACCAAATATAAGCCTCTGAAAACAACTTAAAATGTACCCAGTTCTCAAAACAGGTGTATGCTTTCCAGCTGTGAATGGAAGAAAACTATTTTTTCTTTTTTTTACTTAGGTTATTTCCCTCAAAACTTTACATTTTCAGACAGGTATCTACAGCTTTAAACATGGCTACAATAATTTGTTGAGAGGCAGAGGTGGCCACATTTTTCTGCCCATCACTGAATCTAAAATCATCTCTGGTTTTCCTTTGGTGGCAAGTGGCCTCTGCAATCCTTTAAATAAACTTCTACATTAAAATTACTGTTTACTTTAATTCCCCCCCACACCCCGCAAATATAATTTATACCTATAGAGGGCTACCAAGTGCCGTGCCTTGTGCCTTAAAGATGGCGCCTGTTTCTGCCTTCCTCCCCCCAGGGGGAGGGTGCCCTTTGAGATAAACAACTCCTTATTTGGCTTTGTGTGATCAGATGCTGTCCTTCCGCTTTGAGGTAGCCTATCTGCCTTGCCCACATGTCATCCAGGGATTGGCCAGCCTTTGGGATATAAGGGGGGGGGTCGAAGGGAGTGAGAGACGCCACTGTATAAGGTTCCTGATTAAACTGTTTGAAGAAGATCGCTGCTGGTGTTGTGTCCTTCCTTGCGGGTCGAGTTTGGGCACAACATATATCATATTCAAGATACCTATTGATGATAATTTTACTTCATCTGTTTTGATGGAATAGAACATGGATGTTCATGGAGCATTTTATTCTGAATTCTCTGTTTCTATAATTTCTGATGTGTAAAGTAAGAAACGGGATTTCAAGTGAAATGACTACTTGCTACTGGGTATGATAGGTGAAAACTTTGAATGATACACCTTTTTTTTCCATTTTTCCCCTAAATAGCCATTCCCATATGTAAGCATATCTTAAATATTTATATTTAGTCATTAGAGGTTTTTCTGGTATATTTCCAAATAAATCATTCTTATAATACAAGACAGCTATTAAAAATATCAAATTAATTTAATAGCTGTATACCACATAAATTTAGCTAGCATTCTAAGTATTTTTTACTGGATTTTCTTGATTTTTCAGCTATACAATGACATTTTTCAAATATGTATGGGTCATATTTTATTTTGTTGCTTTTTTATCTTTCAGGAGGTTTTGATTCTGTCTTGAATTTATAGTCACTATGGCCTCTGCTTTTTGTCTCTGTGGTGTTAGGTACTTTACCCTTCTTAAAAGAATCAAGGCATAAAATTATCAGCAAAATGGATATTATCTACATTTCACAAACAGAAAATTGTAGAATATCACACAAGTAAATAAGGAAAATAAATATATTTGAACACATATCTCTTCTTAAATTTGATATAGTTTCTTTTATTATCCATAATTATCCAGGAAGAAGAAATTTTAACACTCTATTAAAAAATAGAATTTCTTTTGCAAATAAGACTGAATATTTTTGACATGAGAAAAATTATAAATATCAACAGTATCTGTCTTAATTCAGTATTGTTTCTTAGCATATGGCACTGGCACAAATGTAATGGCTTATTGTGCACAACATCACTGACCTGTGGGATGTATGGTTATCTGGTCTAACATTTAATTTCCAGGTGTGGCTTCGAGGATTCATAGGATTTAGGGGAGAAACTGGCATTTTAATGGATAAAGTGAGTGAGGTGGAGAAGTCTTCCACATGCAAGGCCCCCAAGGATCTGAAAAGTAGGCTCCTGGGTTCCAGGATCATTGAAAAAGAGAGGGCAGAAAGAGTGTAAGAGCAAGAATTCAAGGAGTTCCTGAGAGAGTGTCTCTCGAGGAATGCCAGAAGTCACACCCATAACATCTCAAAAACATGACTGGGTAAACATGGGCAGCAAGAGCAATAGCAAGAGGAATACTGACGTGGACAGAGAGAGCCACAAGGCTCAGCCCTAGACAAAGAACTATAGGCAATTAAGAAGCACTGGGAGTGGGAGAAATACTCTTCCCCAGGGAAACATCCATAAGTTGGTTATCCTGAAAAACATACAGGAAACATTATATAGACTGAACAGGTTATATTTCTGTATTAAGCAAATTACTATGCATATAAGTATGCAACAGTAATTAATGATTAAAAAAACCATGAATTAGAAAGAGAGCAAAAAGGGGTGTGTAGAAGGGCATAGAGGAAGAAAAGGGAAGGAGGAAATGATATAATTATAATAAAAATAAAAGGAATAACTTTTAAATAGAAGCAAAGTGAAGTGTGGCAGATATGTTGGTTCTTGGTTTTCTGGAAAACAAATGGAGAAGATTCCAGGGGCTTTCTGATCAGCTCCAGGTCTCTGAACGATGCTGCTCTTCTCAGAATAGCTTCCTCTTGTCTCTGGTTGGCAATCTCTTAGCATAAATGCATTTTTTCTTTGAATTGTTCAATTCCATCACTTCCCAGTCAACAGCCATATCATACTTCATCCCTGTAATATTATTATTTCATATCTTCTTAGCCATCAGGATAGTGAAATTTCTCAGCAGTCTTTTGCATATGGTTCAATACCCAAAATGTTGGATTCATACTAAAAGACTTATTATCATTAGAACAGCGACATAATTCAAAATATTCAAATGAGAAAAAGGCATAGAAAAATTAGGTGCTAAAGAAACTGCATAATTTTTAAATTGACTTGCCTTTTATTCTGGTAAGCAGACTATGCCAAGCCTTATGTCTAACATATGTTGCATTTGCAGCAACAAAGTCTTACTTTCAAGTTCTGGGAGGCAACCAAGGGCATTGACAATAGATTTTATTGTTTTGGGAATCTCTAAGACTCTTCTTCCTCAAATGGAGACTTCTTCAAAAATCTCTGTGAACCGATTGTGGCTTCTTTCTCAAATGAGAACTGGAATTTGTTAGATATTGGGTGGCTTTTGGGGAGCATTATCACCCCAAGTGGCTTAAGTTCATTTAAATTGCTTATATATGTATAGCATACACATATACTTAGCTATTATATGTGTATTTTTAATAAGCATTATGCTAAGTCAATAAATATAATAAAATATGTGAATGGCCTAAAGTTCATTTAATCATCTCTATAGATGTAATAAAAGCCTCTGACAAAGTCAAACATGCCTCATGTTCAAAATCCTAGAGAGAAGGGGACTAGAGGGAATGTACTGGTATCACAATACAATAAATGCTGCATATGATAAATCCATAGCCATCCCCATCCTTCTATCTACATCTTGTGTGACCAGGTCTCATTATGTCATCCATGCTGGTCTTGTACTCTCTACAGAGCCAGACTAACCGTGAACTCAGGCCATCCCTTGCTTCAGCCTCCAAATGCTGAGTTTACAGGCACGAGCTTAGGTTTATTTTCTTCAAATGTCAAGAACAAGGTTTTTCTAATAATTACTGTGGGATATTTACGTACATGTCATAGGAATTTCTAAAACATGTCTAAAGCAGTGATGCTTTCTTCAAAAATCTCTGTGGACTGATTGTGGCTTCCCTAAACTCCTATGTTGAAACCCTAAATCCCAACATGATGGAAATTGGAGACCATACAGGCAAGATGCTTTGAGTGTCTCACTAGAATGGAAGGAGACATGGAATGCCTTTGTTTCTCTCTTTCATCAGAGACCATATGAAAATATAACCAGAAAAAGGACCCTCACCAAGCGGCATTCTCATCTCAGATTTTCAAACTAAAACTTGAGAAATAAACACATGTTATTTAAGCAATCCTATGTATGAAAATCTAAGTTCAATCTAAGACAAATGGGGTACACTGATTACACAAGATTGTGATGTCGGTGACTGAATAACAAGCCCAGTCCCAGCCTGAAACCTTTAAAATCACTGGCTACATTTACATAGAGGCAACCTGGATGCTCTAAGAGTGAAATCAGACTTTAACAGCTCTTTGTGTTTTCGGCCTGATCTGTATTATTTTCATTCTTTGGATATAGATGATGACTCTAGATCCAGACTCACACCATGGTCCCCAAGGCCAGTCTAGTTGGAGAAAAAGGGGCATATCTTCCTTGTGGTACTTGAACAAGTGCAAACATTTACGTTGGTTGGGCAATTATGGTCTATTTATCACTCTGAAGGAATTTGGTGCTTAAAATTAGTCAGACCTACTTCAATATGTGCTTCAATCCTAGTCTGTAGGAAATGGCCGGGGCAGAGAAAGCAGTGCTTCCTAGGGGAATTCCAGTGTCCTGATGGGATTAAAATATTCTGCTCTGGCATATGGACTGTGTGGAAGGCATCTGAAAAACAGCAGGTGCAGAATCACTTTCAGATTGCTGCTGTTATTTCAAAACAGGAGATAACATTCCAGTGCGAAGATGTGTGTGTTCCCTGTAATAGAAAGAAAGGTAATATCTTTCCCCAAGCCAAGACCATCAGAATGCTGTGCAGGCTGTGTTAGAAGAATTCTCATCTTTTTAGCTTCTCTGCATGTTTAGTCATGCTTGCACGGGTTTCCACTTTGCCTGAATCTGTGTAAGGTGCTCATTCTAACTTCTCGAGGGTCTGTCTTCAATTTTTTATGAGTGCTCTTGCATCAGTGAAAAGATTGATTTATACTTTTCTACTTGTAACCTGTCTCACATCTATTTTGTTTTTTAGCCTCCCAGAAGATGGAAGTAGAATTTCCTCATCCCTAACATTCAATTATCAGAAATAAAAAAATATGCATGGTAATCAAAGAAAATTTATTTTCCATTTTTGTACGTGTTGGTTTCTCTGAGCTGTTCTGTTCTTACTATGCTTGGAGACTGGTTTCTACTCCTCTCTTTTAGCAATGTCCTGCACATTCTGTTACAACAAAGTCAAATATAATCTAAAACTCAGGCATGGCTAATATGTCAAATATTCAGGGAACTTTATTAATGATCCTCTTTTGTCCAGATTATCATCCTCTTATTCTATTTTTTTTTAAATTTTGCACAGCACATGTGATGGGTTGACATATGCTGTTGTTTTAGTTCCATTTGACAGCGTATCTTCATACAACCAGAGAAAGCTGGAAGTTGCCAACTGCTTCCTAGTACTCCAGAGAGAGCCTGCTCCTTCATAGGTGGTCAGCAACTAAGTCCTGCATGTCTCCCCTGATGCTTTATGGCAGAACTCTGTGTGCTTGGGCATCTGCATATAATTTGCATACAGTTACTATCCAGTCCCCAGCACCTAGCACACTGCAGTGATATATAAGCCACTGGCTGAATTCACCAAATGTTTACTTAATTGTCTTCCCCCTTCCCTCTACTCTTGAGACTCTTAAGTCTTCAAGAGTGGCATTCTCAGTGTGTATCCGGGTATCTGTTTTATTTTCAAAATCAATTTTCTTAATTGGCATCATTATTCTGACCGTCAGCATCTGGGAATGTTGACATTTCCCAATTACTCTTTGTTAATGTATTTATGTTCAGTTGGTATTTAGTGAGACAGTCATTGAAATTGTTCAGGAGCTTATGTTACAAGACAGAAAGAAATCTTCCTTCCCATAACCTTACTGTCTAAAAGTATTTAAATTTTTTTCTACTTGCATTTTTTTTTAAAAAGCTATTACCATAATGAGGCAATTCTTAGCTTATTTTCAGAGGCAATTGTTTTGCCACTACCTAGAGTGTCGTATATTTGGTGCAGAAACTATAGAGCCTGAGTAAGCAGAAGTGCATCCTCCTATAGATTCTGTAATGAATTAGATCCATGGTGTAAAGTAAACCATTTCAGTGGTCTGAGCCTGTAGTTATTTTCCACTTTAATCACAGTCAACTCTGTGTCCTTATTGTAGCCAAGTTAATCTTTTTCTTCATCTCTTGTTCTTCTCCTTCCACCGTTTAACTTTAGTGCTCTTTGGACCCAGCTCATCTCAATTATCCTCACGGTGGCTAGACATTTCACCTTCACACTATTGCCCTAAAGATATCCAAGTGTGCTGGGTGGGGAGGGGGTAGACCTCCTTGTTGTGAATGCTATTTTCAAACCCCAGCTCTTAACACTTACTTGAATAGTCTATAGAGGTTTGTGCGAATTGGGTTACTTGGATCACTGTCAGATGTCAGTACTTAGGTCTCAACTTCTTGGAACTTTTTATTTATAAAGGTTTATGTCATTTATAGTTTTCATCTTTAAAGTTTTAACTTCCACCTTCCAGGGTGAGCTCACTGCTTATGTTGACACACTCACTAATATGTTTGTCTTTACTGTCTCATTCATAAGAAAAAATGTATGGTTTTTTCATACCAGTACCTGAGATTCCATATATATATATATATATGTATGTATATATATATATATATATATATACATATATATACATATATATATATGTATATTCAGACAAAATGTCCAATATTAAATTGTGTATGTTATGGTAGAGAAGAGAGATAATCGAAAACTGTCAAACAAATGTGTCTATGTATGAAATATTGCTATCCCAATAAATACGTAATATTTAGTAATGTAGAAACTGCTATTATACAGAATAGACTTGGCAGGAGAAGTCAGAGAAAGGCTTTTCTAGGGAAATAATTCTACAACTAAAATGTGAAGGGTGGTTCAAAGCTAACAAGGAGGAGAGGAGAAAGAAAAATGCCCAACCAGAGGATAAAGGTTGCAGAAACATTTTGTATGTACTTATTTGTAAGTGATTGTATGTGTGTGTGTGTCTATGTAAGTACACATATGTGTGTGTATCTGTATGTGTGTTAGTGAAGACACATAATAAATGTTCATGACTTAAAGAATTCCATAGTAAATATTCACTTCTTGGCTTGGCCTCTTTTGGTGGCTTCTTTATACACAGATGTGACATTGGTTAACAAAAATTTATGAGTCACAACCTTATTCATTTCCACATCCAACTGGTAATAATTATTTCACAGTAATTTCCGGGACAACAAGTCTCTTCTTTTCCAGGATCTCCAGTATTTTATGAATAGATTTATATAAAATTATAAGCTTCTAAGCTGAAACAGACTAAAGAGTTAAATCAGTGACCTCGTTATCACTCACTAAAATAAACCTTAAAGTGGAAAAGCAACTTTCCTAATGGGAAATGTGGGTTCTGCACCAGGTATGGAGGGTAATGGCTGAGAGGCCGCTAATGAATGACCCACATGGCCTGTCTTCTTGGTATTCCTCAAGTGTTGAGGGACAGTTCTGAGGGAATATGAGAGTATATGTGAGTTGATTAAGTGGAAGAGCTAAAGAGCCCTAAGCGAGGTGGCCAAGAAATTCTAATTCTGAGTGAGCATACCCAGAGCATTAAAGACTATTAGACAAGATATCAAACTGCTAGCATTAGAGGAGTTCTATACAGGAAGAAATCCATGCCTGTCTGGCTGCAAGGATGTAACAAAGCCCAACAGGTAGAAACCTTAAGGAAACACATTTTAAGTAATTATAAGGAAGATTTTGTGCTTTAGGCTGTTAATGATAGAATAGTTTATTCAGGGAGATGTGAAATCTGTAACACTGGTACCATTTGTGCATCCCTGTCACTTAATTACCCAGAGGTAGAAGGTTGTTCTTCACATGAAGACTGTGCTACCCTCCCTCACATCTTCCCGCTGTGAGCCTCTGTGGAAAACACTGTTTAAAAGCATCTTGATTTGCTGTGTAACCATAGACATCTCAATGTTCCTATTTTGATCTCTATCCTCTGAGGGTTTTATTTTGTTTGAAAATTTACCATTTTTTTAAGTAGATGCATTTCTCTTTCATTCTTTATTGAGGATACAGCTACATTAAAACTTCTACGTATATGAAAGAAACATTTAGGGGAAGATACACTGACACTAAGATTTATGATTTAATTACAGATGAAGGATTTTTGTTATCTTAAGAAAAGGATATTGGTCTTTGTAATAGCTACTCATAGCTGCTGTTTTATGTTGTTATGTAATTTATGCTATTTATAATATCATTAACTCCATGAAGGATCTTGTCTTTTGAGGGATGCTTTATTCGGACAAAAGCTTTTAAAAGAGTTTGGACGTATTTTTAAAAAAAGAGCTTTTGGAAGGAAGCAAAAACATATTGCCTTGGGGCTTATATTGATTTTATGTCTGAGCCATTTATTTTGTTATCCCTAACAATTGATCAGCACACAAAAATTTGTTGAACTTCTGCCATGGGCAAGGTACTTTAGAAGATCTGATCATTAAAAAGAATACTTAGGGAATTTATGTTGCAGTTGTTGAGAAAAGACAGACAAGAAAATTTTTAAAAAATAAAGCCCATATTTTTAACTTTATAAGAAAGGTTTTTAGCTAATTTTATTAGACAGTGAAAAACTCATTTGCTTTTACCAGTGTTTGGGAGTGTTATGAAAACCAGAACATGCTAAGATATTCATATTTATGGTTGGCATCTGCTGTCTATGTCCTTATGTTTTCACACTAAGTTTATTGGAGACCAGTATCTTATATAAGGAATATAGATGGGGAATAATTTGGCAAAAGCAAATTTTGGAAGCATGGATGGAACCATGCATGATGCTTATTCTGTGGTCAGTAAGTACAGTAGGTTTGGGTCTATTGGTAATTTTGACATGTTTATCCAGTAGAAACCTGTCGAATAGCTTACAATGATTGAGAACGACACTTTTTCTTTTATAGATAAGTCATTCACAATTAAGAAGCTTCTGAGAGCACGATGGCCATGTTTGGGTTTCAGGCTCCCTATTCATACCTCACAGAGAGAAATAAAAAGCTGAGTTTCTAAATGTTTGAGTCCTAATAAACACATATCAAGTTTACTTGGGTTTAAGGAGGGAGAAAACAATGTCTAAGACAACATGTGCTCTACCTTATTCCAGAGAAATCAACTCAGAGCGTCTAACATGGATTAATTATACCCCACTATGAGACTATACCAGTAATTCACATGGGATTAATTAGATCTTCTGAATATATAACAAACTGTAAGATATAGAACAGACATAAACAAGACAATGTCAGGATTATCCATACATCAAGGGACCCGTTTTGCACAAAGTTCTCAATGCATTGGTTAGAACAGAGTCCCTTGGCAAGCCAGGGTAGGCTTGGAAATACTCTGAAGCTTGCTTTCAAAGAAACTGAGGACATAATTCAGGTGTGAATATAGGAGACAAAGACTTTTGAAGTCTTTCAAGTTAAGAGTACATACTATAATCCAAAGCCCATGAGATTCTATACCAAGAATGACATAGAACTGGTCGTGTGTGTAAAATTTTGTTCAACACTATAACCATGATTTTTAACATTAAGATTTAAATTTTGATTTATCAGAAAAACCAGCAACCATCGCTTAGCTGTAACTTGTTATGGAAAAATCTCTTATTGATGCAGTTACTATCAAATCACACAATGTTAGGACATGCACCTTTTCTGAACTCTGATGGGCATTTTCTTTTAACTTTTCCTGATTGTTGGAGTATGATTGACAAAGCATATTTAAACCTGTGCATATTTAAAGTACAGTTGTGATGACTAATATTCATATACTCCTGAACTGATCTTATGTCCCATTAACACATCCGTCATCACACATAGTATTCTTTTTCTGCGTGTGGTAAGAACACTTAAGAGCTCCACACTTATCAACACAGCTCTATAATGTGTTATTGTCAATCATTCAGTGGTCAGTTAGATGTGAATCTTGCCTCTAGGTGTATGGCCATGAATGATAGGTATCTCACTGTATTTTATGCTATATGAAGATTTGTGTGCTCAGTGCTTTATTGGATAGCAGTGGTACTGGCTGCTTTAGACTCATCCAGCTAGGTTTGTGAATTATAAATTTCCAAGTCATTTTAAAAGTATTTAATTAATTTATTATGTGTGTGTATGTGTGTGTGTGTATGTGTGTGTGTGTGTGTGTGTGTGTGTGTGTGAGAGAGAGAGAGAGAGAGAGAGAGAGAAGAGAGGAAGAGAGAGAGGGAGAGAGAATGTGCACTGGTGCATAGGTACATGTGGACAACAGAAGAGGGCATTGGATCCAGAGGAGCTAGATTTACAGGAGCTTGTGAGATGCCTAACAAGAGGATGGTGAACCAGACTCAGGACCTCTGCAAAAGCAGCACGTGCTCTTAATCACTTTCCCTTTTTATTTAGTACTGTAACCTCCCATATCTAAAGATTAAAAAGCGGTAGATACATTTGAGATGGAGGAGTGGATATGAGAAAACTGACGATTTAAGTAGTATAAAGTCTCTCTAGGTGTATCCTTCGTTTAGTTGGATATGAAAGATATCATGTATTTAGCAATCTTAGGATTTTCTGATCTTTTATTCAACACACATTATAGATTGCAGATGACAAATAACATTGATGAATAGGAATAGATTTTCTGGATTTTATGACTGTACTTACTATTTATTATTTATGGGAGTTGTGTTCATCACCAAGCACAAGTCTCAGTAATTAGATCTGTAAAATGAATGTGGGAATTTTAGAGTGTTTTACGATGTCTAAAATTCTGACGGCGATAACAAAACTTTAAAAATAATTTAAATAAATCAAAAGCTACACATGACTAGAAAACCAATGAGCAAATTTTTAATAAATTTTACATTTTTGCTTTAATTTATTTATACTTATAAAGTATATTTCATTGAAAATATTTCTAAAACTTAATTACTTAAATGATCCTACAACTGTATTGGGTCTTAAAGGTCCAATATTATTCTTCCCTTTTCCCATTTATATCAAAACCTGATCAACTTGTAGTTTAATAGATTAATGTAGAGGCAAATACAATGAATGAGAAAGGTGAGCAGAAAAACTACCACCGTGTCAAAACACATCTTAAAATAAACTACATGAAGAAATTTGCAATATGTCTAGAAAGATACATAGGCTTCTTGAGAAAATGGTTTGTTTAAAGCCTAAATTAAGTATTGGAAGTTAAAAAACACAGTCAAACTGTAGGAAAAGAAACAGGACATGGAGAGGTTGAGAATTTATTAATCCTTCCTTGCTAATATGCCAAGTGCAGTGATAGAAAATTATGAGTCACTGAGGAATGAGGTCCTAGCTCTGCAGGTAATTCAGTGCCCTTAATTGTCTCTCTCCTTTAGAGTTGAGCGAAGTTATACGCAGGGACACAGTAGGTCATTGTAGAGTGTTCTAGTTTTTAATTATCTTGACAGTTTCTATTTCCAATACCAAAGTATAAAACTATTTTAAAAAATAACTACCTTCAAAAGGAGTAATTATGGATCCAATATTTGGTACCCATTTATTCAAATGTAAATAAAATGGAATCTAATAATACTCTATAAACAAAAGTCCTTTTAAGATTGATGTAAAATGTTATATAGTTTACTTGTCATTTGACTGCACCGTATAAATAATAATAATAAGCAAGAAAGTGTTAGCCAAACTGAGAACTGTCTTAGTTGGTCCTCTGTTGCCTCGAAGAGAGCATGACCACAACAGCTCATCAAAGAAAGCATTTAATTGAGGGCTTGCTTACTGTCTCAGAGATTTACTCCATTTTCATCATTGTGGGAATCCTGGTGGCTCTCAGTCAGACATAGTGCAGGAGAAGTAGCAGAGATTTCCCCATCTGGATTCACAGGCAACAGAAAGAGAGGAAGCGTGGCTCCATCTTAGGCTTCTGACACCTCGGAGCCCACCTTCACTGACACACTTCCTCCAACAAGGCCACACCTTCTCATCTTTTCACATAATGCCATTCCCTAATAACAAAGTAATCAAATACACGAGGGCTACGGAGGCTTTTCTTATTTAAATCTTGACAAGATCTTTATATTATTTACTTATAGTCTTACATAAGAAGCAATTGTATTTTTTAAATACCAAGTAAAATTGAAGGAAAATAAAAGCTTCCAGGGAGATAAAATGTATGTTGCATGGATCTTGGAGTGCTGGGTACATCATTTTTTAGTCTGATCCCTGCTATTTACTGGTACATGAATTTTGGGATGCTATTTAATCTCTCTGAGGTTCAGTGTGGATAAAACATACCTCAGACTGTTTTACAAACAAGGGAAAATATTGGTGACCACACTTGTAAACACACTTTCACCTCGCTCTTCCCAAAGTTTTGTCCTTATTGTAGTTATTGGACAGGACTTTTACTGGTTTATACACACCTTACAATAGTATAAGAATATTAATAATAAATAATGTAAAGTTTTCGGTTTAGGCTCCAGATTCTGGCTTATTATTTGTGAGATTTTGAATGCAACCTTTTCCTATTGTACTGCCAATGAAGAGCACAGTGAGGACTTTAGTCCTTTTGAGTAGTATATTTAGCACTGATGCATCTGGGAACTTTTATGGTTCAACCATATGGTTACAAACATTCAAACATCTGAACAACAAGATTTCTGAGTTAAAAAAATCGACATTGCAGGTATCCTATCTCTTCACTTATAATAATGTAAATTTCAAGGAAATCCAAGAACATGTCAAAATGAAATGGGGACTCTGGTCAAATTTAGTTCATATGGTAGGTCTTCTGAAACTATAGTGATAGATTTTACAGTGTCTGAGGTTGCTCATATCCCCAGAGATGCTGCATCAGAATGCTTCTGGTAATCTCAAGGCAAGTATCACAGAGACCCCCCCACATTTACTTCCACATTACTATTCTTCCATAGTAATAAAATCCCCAAATTTTCAGTTATTCCTGAGTAGCAGGAACTTCTCAGCCAATGGAGAAATTGGAGCATGCAACTAGAAGCCATACTTGGTAATTTCCATTTGTGACTTCTGAAAATCCACCCTCATTGGTTCAATTATTGTGGGACCCTAAGTAGTAGGAACACATGACTATTAATGGTAAGACAATGAGACAGAATGGATGATACCCTAGTAAAGAAGGTAGTGGCTCATCAGTAACTACCAGTTCTTTCTACTATTTTAATACAGGCACCTCTTTTAATTCAACCTCCTTCTATGAGCACATTTTACCTCTGTCTAGATTCTCAACAGTTCTTAAGTCCTACTGTGAACCTTTATAACCCACTCCTTCTGCTCGGGTTATTGGTGGTGATGTTGAGTATATATTTATAAGTTTGTGGACCAAAGTGTAGATGCTTCAATACTACATAGAAGGGGGAACAAAATAATCCCAGGAGACAGAGGGAGGGAGAGACCTGGGAGGTAGAGAGGAGGGGGAGGGAAAAAGGGGGACAGGAACAGGCATTGGAAGGGACAGGAGAGAAGTCCAGAGGGTCAGGAAATCGAATAGAAACATGTAGCAGTGGAGGCTAGGGATCTGCAGGTAGCCATTAGAAAGTCCCAGACTCCAGGGAAGTGAGAGGCTCCCAGGACCCAATGTCGATGACTTTAGCTGAAATACCCAACAAAGGGAAGAAACAATCTATAGAGACCATGTCCAGTAGAAAGGCATAGCCCCAAGTTGAAGGATGGGGCCACTTTGCATATCAAAATTTTTGATCCAGGAATATTCCTGTCCAAAAGAAAGGCAGGGACAAAAATGGAAGAGACTTAAGGAAAGGCCATCCAGAGATGGTCCCACTTAGGGATCCATCCTATCTGCAGACAACAAACCCCCATTGTTACTGATGCCAAGAAGCTCTTGCTGACAGGACCCTGATATGGCTGTTCCCTGAGAGGTTCTACCAGCATCTGACCAATACAGATGAAGATAATTAGAGTCATCCATTTATCTGAGCCTGGGGACCCCAATGGAAGAGTTAGGGGAGAGATTGAAGGAGCTGAAGGGGATTGCAACCCTATACACAGAACAATATCAACTAACTGGACCACCCAGAGCTCCCAGGGACTAAACCACCAGCCAAAGAGTATACATGGAATGAGCCAGGACTCCAGATACATATGTAGGAGAGGATAGCCTTATCTGATATCAATGGGAGAGGAGGGAGGGTTGATGCCCTAGCATAGGGGTAGGGTAGAGAGGTGAGGAGGGAGTACATGAATGGGCAGAGGAGCACCCTCATAGAGGCAAAGGTGAAGGGGAGAGGGGGATGATATGGGGGTTTATGGATGGGTAACTGTGAAGGGGGATATCACTTGAAATGTAAATGAATAAAATGATTAATATAAAAAGAGACAGAAGCTAATTTATTTCCTCTTTTGTATGTGGGACATAGTGACTTTCTACTATGAGATAGAATATGGAAAAATTAGCATTGCTCTCAATATTAGAAGATATGCATTTTATTCTGTGACTGTGTATTATTTTGTGTAAATGGGAGCAATTTCTTTGTTCCATTACAAGATCCACAACACTGTTTGTGAGCAGTGCTATGAGACAGGAGAAACTAATGTAACTACCAACAGTCATATAAACAAACTTGGAGGGTGTACTGGCTGGTTTTGTGTGTCAACTTGACACAGACTGGAGTTACCACAGAGAAAGGAGCTTCAGTTGGGGAAGTGCCTCCATGAGATCCAGCTGTGGGGCATTTTCTCAATTAGTGATCAAGAGGGGAGGGCCCCTTGAGGGTGGGGCCATTCCTGGGCTGGTATTCTTGGGTTCAATAAGAAAACAGGCTGAACAAGTCAGGGGAAGCAAGCCAGTAGGTAACATCCCTCCATGGCCTCTGCATCAGCTCCTGCTTCCTGACCTGCTTGAGTTCCATCCCTGACCTCCTTTGGTCATGAACAGCAATGTGGAAGTGTAAGCTGAATAAACCCTTTCTTCCCCATCTTGCTTCTTGGTCATGATGTCTATGCAGGAATAGAAACCCCGACTAAGACAGAGGGAAAGTTTTGTCCCAAAGATATCTGGATGACGAGAGCATGCTGCCCTAATAGCATAGGTATAACACTCAGAGATAATCTGGGATTTCCACATGTTATATATGTTCCTTCCAAATTTCTGAGCTTCAAAAACAGTGTAAAAGGTAGTAATACCTTTCTAGATGAGCCCCAGTATGTTATTCAGTCTCAGTTGTTCACACATAAACATGAGCAACACGAATGGAATTAACATGATATATTTATATATGCATATCTATATGTGTGTATATGAACAAATAATCAAAGAAGAGGTTATGAATCTGACAAGGAATGGAGAGGGTGTAGGAAGAGTTGGAGGGAGGAGAAGGTAGGCGGAAAGGATGTTAAGTCTAGTACTCATGAAATTCTCAAAATAAATGTAATAAAAAGGTGCGAGTGATTGTGTATCCTTTGCTTCAATTGCTAAGCTAGTGGCATTTATTGGCAAAAGGGAAGCAGGAATTGAAGGGAAAGAAGTCTCAACTCAGCAAGAAGGCAGCAGGTCTAGAGAGCAAGTGATGCAAAAGGGAGCTGGAAACCGGAAGGCTTCGAGGTTCCTCTCAGGAAGATGAATGGAGATTTGAAGCAGTTCACAGAGTACAAAATGAGGCCCATGACAGAATTGACAGGGAAAGAGCACATGTAGGTTTCCAAAGAAAGAAAGAATGGAGCATAAATGCCAGGGGAGGTACCAGTTTGGTATGTCAGAGAAAGTCATGGTCTGAATGTAAGCCTAACTAAATAAGGCTTAACTGAGCTATAAGTGTAGGGGGGAAGGCATTTGTAAAACACCGACAAGGGCAGCAAGAGAGGCATCAGATAAAAGAGAGCATGAACCACAGCGGTCAGCAGGCTGCCCCACCTAGAGTTCTGGGTTAGAGAGATTTCTTCTCCTAGCAAAAAATCAGCAGGAATCTTGAGAAGGAAGACAAGGAAAGATGGACTTGGATGGCCACACCCAGTTTATTTTGCTCAGTTTTCTCCATCAGACATCTCTCTCCAGCTCCTCTGACTCAGAATTCCAGCAGAGAGTGGCCGGAGAGTTAGCAGCTCTTGAGGGTTCCAGGGCAACTGTTAAAATGGGATCTGGGCATTTCCCACAGGCAACATTGCTGTGGCCATTCCTGGTGGAAGAGAAGAAGCTGGAGAGCTGAGTTGGTGTCAGTGAACTTAACCTTTGTCTCCACGACAGGATGCTAGTAGGTTTGAGTTATAAATCAATAAAACCAGGCTTCCATCTAGCAGTAAAAGAGGTTTCCTCATAAGAATGTAAATTTAAATGAATTCGTTCTGCTTTGTGGAAAAGAGTAATAGAGGGAGAGGAAAGCCACTGTTTTTTTTATTTCAGATCCTCTCACCTTGGTTGTTTTTCTCCGAGAACACATTGGTATAATTAGAAAAACATGAAAGCAGCGGTGGGGTCTTATAACTAAAGTTTAACGGACCCTGCATAACGGTCAGTTTTTAGCATTGATGGGAGAATTTTGTCTGCTCAATGCTTACCCGCACTCTTACCCTTTCAAGGTTAAATGCAAGTATATAATACTTTGAGAGTAATGATACTTTTGTTTTTAAAAGAAAAAATAAACTGCTACACTTGTAAGTTGTATGACATGCTTCATGTCAGATAACAGTGGGCTACAGTCCAGCCAGCGTTATCCAGTACTCAAAGTGGATTATTCTCTCTCTCTCTCTCTCTCTCTCTCTCTCTCTCTCTCTCTCTCTCTCTCTCTCGTCTGTGTGTGTGTGTGTGTGTGTGTGTGTGTGTGTGTGTGTGTGTTTGAATGTGTAGAAACAAGACCAGAATGTCTGGAGTCTTACAATCTTGCTCTATTGCTCTACTGCTCTACACTTTATTTACCTATTTGTTTGTTTGCAGCATGGATTTTCTCAACCTGAAGCTTGCTATTTTACCTACATTGACTGGCCAGGGAGCTTATGAGATCTGCTTGTCACTGTCCTTCAACTCTGGAGTTAGAGGCACATTTACAATAACCAGTTTTTACAAGGATGCTGGAGGTTCAAAGTCAGCCCTTATTTTCACAGCCTACTCTTTTATCTACTGAGTTCCCTCCTTGTCTCCATCCACAAAGTGGGTCTTTACACATCAGTTCACCTGCCATATTCTTTCAAGAAAACCTGGAATTGTTTCATTGAATATATGCTTGTAGAGAATAATTTCACTGTATACTTTTAAATTTCTACATTAAGTCATAAATTAGCCTGGAGAGGTGGCTCTGTAGTTAAAAACACTGATGGCTCTGTCAGAGGACCCAGGTTGAATTCGTAGCACCCGTACTGCAGCTCACAGCTGCCTATAATTCCAGTTCCAATGGTCCTAATGCTCTCCTTTGGCTGCAACAGGCATCAGGTACATACATGGTACATGGACATACATACAGGCAGCACACTCGCATTAGATAAAATAAATTAAAATGTTTTAAGTTGCTTTATTAATTAATAGCTCATCCTGAAGTTAATTTACCTCCTTTAAGTTTCTATGGAGATATCTAATTTGTGTGTGTGTGTGAGGCAAGGGGGTATCCAAAGACTAATTATCTGATTTAAGTTCATGTCTTTGCTATCTAATTGAAGAACTGGTAGAAGTTTGACATGAGACAGCTGTGAAAGTGTATGACACATGCATGATTTCCACTAGAAGATGATATAAAATTCATGCTGTTAATGTAACTAGAGTGGAATTTCAAAATGAACATTGCAGATCCTATTAAACATTTGAGTGAGTAACTAGGCTACAATTCTAATTTCCAATTAGCAGTAGTCTGTCACTTTAAAAGGAAATCAAATAATCTTAACGTTTAAATAAGGGACCCATTTTACTTGTAAAATTACCCATAGGAAAGCGTCAGTAATGAGGACAAATGCAATTTCTATGAGATAAAAATTATATTAGAATTTCCTTTCTGTTTTCCCACAGGCACAAAGATTCACAAATGAGAATAACATCATAATTTTTTTTATGCACAGAGAGATGCTTTTGGCATCTATTGACTCTAGAACAGGGGGAATTGAATTTTTTAGATGATTTTGAGGTGATCCTTCTTGAGAACTAAAACAAACACACACAAAGTAAAAGAGAGGATGGAGGTTTAATGTCTGCATGTTGATTCCAACTCCGTAAATGTGCTGGACGTACAGATTTTCCATTGAGTGTTACAAAGCAAGACTGGCTGCGAACCTCTTTCACAAGATCTGGGGCAAGATCTCAGTTTGGGGAAACAATATGAGACCAGACTTTCAAAGAAAGCTAAGTTTCGAGGAAAGCCATTCTAGTATTTGCTGTTTTTATAACTCTGATTTGGACTCATTCAATGACAACTTCTGCCAAATGAGTGTTTGCAATAGAGGTGATTCATTTTAGGTATGTTCCTGTATTTGAATGACATCAAGGCCTCACTTTTATGACAAGTGGCTTGTAACCAAGTGTGTGCCTTTAGTATCAAGTGCGGAAATCTACGATTAAAAAGGAATGGCTGGCATTCTCAGTGTTTGCTCTCAGCAGCACGCTATGCTTTGCTTTTTGTCAACCATTTCATCTAACTATCACAACGATGGTTGAGGGATACATAGGTTTTACTTCCATTTTGAATTAATGGAAGAAAATCTAGCTGTAGCTGGTGAGTGAACATTCCCATATTCACCTAGCCAATACACGTGGGCCTTCACTGGAAACAGATCTGTCAGCCTTGAAGTCAAATTCCTAATCCCTAGGCCACACTTAGAAAACTTCTCATCGAAACACTGAGAATTCTGTTTTGCATTTGGTGGCCTATGGCATATGTTCGTTCTGTGAAAGAGTTCCCAATGTCTCTACACGATTTTTGATAGCAGTCTGACATACTTAGACATACCCTGAAGCAGCTGAAGAACTGTGACCTTTAAAACATTTCAATTGTGGACAACTTGACACACAAAGTGAATTGAAGACACCTACTTCACAAACCAAGGGTATTCTTTCAAGTTCTTTATTATAAATTCTTTGCAAAAGTAAAACAGAGCATATTCAGTATCAGTGTGATGCATCCATGTCTACTGAGGTCTATAATTTCTTGCCATTTTGTTAACATGACTGTGAAATAAGCCATAAAATCATGAATCCTTAGAGCTTTTCTTAGACCACGTGGACAAATACAAGCATGGCTTAGTGACAGCCTCCAGACCATCTCTTAAGAGCACAAGGCCCTATCCAGATGAATTGTTCTCTGGGTTCTTTCCTCTGATGTTAAGAACCAGTCAATAATCTCCTTCTCGGTGTTCTGTGGATTAAAAGGGATCATCTGTGCCAAGTTATTATCCTTCAGAAACAGATAGCAAAATTTGCACTTATTTGCTTTCATACTGTGCCTTTTAATCCTGATTATCATCCAGTTGGGTAAGCATATCTCTTTTCATATGAAGAACCCTTCGTTCAGGAATGCTTGGCATTAGATAATGAAGTACAGACAGCTAGAATCATGATAATCCACATTCTTAAAGGAACAACAGCTCAATTTTCTGGCTAACACCACACATGTATGGTTTCCCACTCTGCCTGACTTGGCTCTTCTCTCCAGCTTTGCTTCTAGACAGAAACACCAGTGTGCAAAGCTACTAAGAAATATGCACTGTCGCGTAAATGACAAGGTCCCTTGACTTCCATCTTTGTCCCATTGTTGCCACTGCTTCATTGTTTAAATATTTGTTAAGGAAGCATCTCACTGATTTTAGGATTTGTTCTAGCTTTAGTTCTCTCATGGTCTTTTTTAAAAATTCGATATATTCTTTATTTACATTTCAGATGATTTCCCCTTTCCTGGCTCCCTGCCACCCAAAAGTCCCATATGCCCTTTTTCCTTCCCCTGCTCCCCCATCCACCCCTTCCCACTTCCCTGTTCTGGCATTCTCCTACACTGATGCATTGAGCCTTTCCAGAACCAGGGGTCATTCCTTCCTACTTCTCGGACATCATTTGGTATGTGGATTGTGTCTTGGGTATTCCAAGATTCTAGGCTAATATCTTATCAGTGAGTGCATACCATGGGTATTCTTTTGAGACTGGGTCACCTCACTTAGTATAATGTTCTCCAGCTCTATCCATTTGTCTAAGAATTTCATGAATTCATTGTTTCTAATGGCTGAATAGTACTCCATTGTGTATATATAACACATTTTTTTTGTATCCATTCCTCCGTTGAGGGACATCTGGGTTCTTTCCAGCTTCTAGCTATTATAAATAGGGCTGCTATGAACATAGTGGAGCATGTATCCTTATTATCTGTCATGGTCGTAAAACACTCTAAAAACAACTTAAAGTAGAAAAGGTGAAATTTAGGTTACAATTTTAGGTTACCGTCCATTATTGTGGGGAAGTTAAGGCAGCAGGATCTTGAGGCAGCTGGTGACATCATATCAATAGTTAAGAAGCAGAAACATGCCAGGCAGTGGTGGCACATGCTTTTACTCCAAGCAATCAGGAGGCAGAAGCAGGCAGATCTCTGAATTTGAGGCCAGCCTGGTCTACGGAAATAGTTCCAGGATAGCTAGGGCTACACAGAAAAACACTATCTCAAGATAAACAAACAAGCAAACAAATAAGCAAACACTACAAAGCAGAAAGATAAATGCTGGCATATTAATTTGTTTGCTTACTCTCTGCCAGATTTCTTTAGTCTAACAGTTCAGAAACATTACTAAGGTATGATGCTTCCAAAGCTGGAATATATTTCTTACTATTGTTTTTCAATAATATTCTTAAATCACTTTACATTCAGGTCACAGGCTCTCTCACTCCTCTCACACTTAGAAATCCTTACCCTCTGTCTGCACCTGGAGCTAGTTTATCTTGTGCCACAGCACTCCATACACAATTACCACCTGGAGAGAGCTAGTCTCCCAGGAGTGAGGAAACAAAACGCCTATGAGCACAGGTAAGACCACAACTTCTGCTCCAAGGGACCTCCCCAGAGCCCTCTGGACAGAGGAACTGAGAAGTAGCCTGGGACAGGATCCTTCCGGTTTCTGTCTGCACCCCAAGGCTGACCCTGTGCCACAGCTCTCCATACTCAAATTCTTCCCTGAGAGAACTGATCTCCCAGAAGGACTGAAACACAGGCTTGCAGGAGGGAAAAGCCACAGTCAGAAACAGCCAGACCAGCTAGCACCAGAGATAACCAGATTGGGGAGAGGCAAGGGCAAGAACATAAGCAACAGAAACCAAAGCTACTTGGCATCATCACAACCCAGTTCTTCTAACACAGTGAGCCCTGGATACCCCAACACACCAGAAAAGCAAGACTCTGATTTAAAATCACATCTCATGGTGACGATAGAGGACTTTAAGAAGTACATGAATAACTCCCTTAAAGAAATACAGGAGAACACAACCAAACAGGTGAAGAAATCGAACAAAGCCATCCAGGATCTAAAAATGGAAGTAGAAACAACAAAGAAATCACAAAGGGAGACAACTCTGGAGATAGAAAACTTTGGAAAGAAATCAGGAGTAATACCTGCAAACATCACCAACAGAATACAAGAGATAGAAGAGAGAATCTCAGGTGCAGAAGATACCATAGAAAGCATTGACTCAACTGTCAAAGAAAATGCAAAATGCAAAAACTCCCTAACCCAAAACATCCAGGAAATCCTGGTCGATGAAACCTAAGGATTATAGTATAGAAGACAGTGAAGATTCACAACTTAAAGGGCCAGTAAATATCTTAAACAAAATTGTAGAAGAAAACTTCCCTAACCTAAAGAAAAAGATACACAAACATACAAGAAGCCTACTCCAAATAGGTTGGACCAGAAAAGAAATTACTCCTGTCACATAATAGTGAAAATTCCAAATGCATAAAAAAGAAAGAATATTAAAAGCAGTAAGGGAAAAAGTTCAAGTAACATATAAAGGCAGACCTATCAGAATTATACCAGAATTCTCACTAGAGACTATGAAAGCTAGAAGATGCTGGGCAGATGTTATACAGACCCTAAGAGAACACAAATGCCAGCCAAGGTTACTATACCCAGCAAAACTCTCAATTACCATAGATGGGAAAACCAAGATATTCCATGATAAAATTTACACAATATCTTTCCACAAATCTAGCCCTACAGAGGATAATAGATGGAAAATGCCAACACAAGGAGAGAAACAGCATCCTATGAAAAGCAAGAGAGTAATCTTCTTCCAACAAACCCAAAATAAGATAGCCACACAAATATAAAAATAACATCAAAAATAACAGGAAGCCACAATCACTATTCCTTAATATCTCTTAACATCAAAGGACTCAATTCCCAATAAAAAGACATAGTCTAACAGCCTGGATATGTAAACAGGACACAGCATTTTGCTGCATACAGGAAATGCCCCTCAGTGTCAAAGATAGTCACTTCCTCAGAATAAAAGTCTGGAAAACAACTTTCCAAGCAAATGGTCCCAAGAAACAAGCTGGAGTAGCCATTCTAATACTGAATAGAATCAGCTTTCAACTAAAAGTTATCAAAAAATATAAAGAAGGACACTTCATACTCATCAAAGGAAACATTTACAAAGAACTCACAATTCTACACATCTATGCTCCAAATGCAAGGGCACCCACATTCACAAAAGAAACTTTACTAAAGCTCAAAGCACACATTGCATCTCACACGATAGTAGTGGGAGACTTCAACACCCCACATTCATCAATGGACAGCTCATTGAAACAGAAACTAAACAGAGACATATTGAAACTAACAGAAGTTATGAACAAAATGGATTTAATAGACATCTATAGAATATTTTTATCCTAAATCAAAAGAATATCCCTTCTTCTCAGCACCTCACAGTACCTTCTCCCAAAAATGTCACCCAAGACAGCAGGAAATAATCTATCACAGGGCTGAAAGCCAAATAGAAACAAAAAGAACTATTCAATGAGTCAACAAAACCAGGAGCTTGTTCTTTGAGAAAATCAACAATATAGATAAACTCTTAGCCAGACTAACCAGAGGGCACAGAGACAGTATCCAAATTAACAAAATCAGAAATGAAAAGGGACATATAATGACAGAAACTGAGGAAATTTGAAAAAAAATCATCAAATCTTACTACAACTACAAAAACCTATATTCAACAAAAGTGGAAAATCTGGATAAAATGGACAGTTTTCTAGACAGATACTGAATACCAAAGTTAAATCAGGATCATATAAACCATCTAAACAGTCCCATAACCCCAAAAGAAATAAAAGCAATCATTAAAAGTCTCCTCCCCCCCACCAAAAAAAGCCCATGGCTAGATGGGTTTAGTGTAGAATTCTATTAGAGCTTCAAAGATCTAATACCAGTACTCTTCAAACTATTACACAAAATAGAAACAGAAGGAACACTGCCCAATTCCTTCTATGAAGCCAGAGTTACAGTGAGTATTCTCCGTTGGAGATGGAACAGTTTCTGTCTTTTCAGGAACTTGTCACAATTTTTTTTTCATAGAGAAATTTATAAGAATTTTTTTCTACTTCTATCATGTTTAATAGATTTGAAATGGATTGATGCTGGGCGTTGGTGGCGCACGCCTTTAATCCCAGCACTTAGGAGGCAGAGGCAGGCGGATTTCTGAGTTTGAGGCCAGCCTGGTCTACAGAGTGAGTTCCAGGACAGCCAGGGCTACACAGAGAAACCTTGTCTCGAAAACAACAAAACAAAAAAAGAAAAAAAAGAAAAAAAAGAAAATGGGTTGAGTGCATATTCCTTTTAGCTTCAGAAGATATCATGTGTATTTAAGAGGCTTTGACTATTATAAATTATTAATACTGAGTTGCATAATTTAAAATAAATGGTATTGGTTTAATAAAAACAAACAACAAATCCCTACCCTTATTTGCCCTTCCCTTTTTCCTCAGAGAAGGAAAAGCCCTCCCCCTTGGGTACCACTCTACCCTGCAACATCTATTCCCAGGAAGGCTAAGTACATCCTCTCTCACTGAGGCCCAGTCAGGGAGTGCAAGTAGGGGAAGGGGATTCAGTGGCAGGCAACAGAATCTGAGCCAGTCCCTACTGCTTCAATTGTTATAGGTCCCACATGAAGACCAAGCTGCACATCTGCTACAAATGTGTAGGGGTGTAGATACAGCCCTTGCATGCTCTCTGGTTGGTGGTCCAACTTAATTGTCACAGAAATTTAAGTCATTCAGGATATCTAGCATTTCTTTGATTCTCTCATGGTGCTAAATATTTGATTGAGATTACCCTTTTAGTTAACCAACAAACATCCCTACTTGCCTTTTGTGACAAGGGTTGATTTGTAGGGTAAGCAGATAAATTTTGTGATCTTAACCTGCTGTGATTTGGAGGTATTCACATAGAAACATAATTTTCACTTCAAAGGTTACAAAGGTAGCTGATTCTAGATTAAAATATGAATGGTGATGGCCTGGGAACACAAGCTTAGGTTACCTCAGATTCTGTGTTCCAATGAGGAAGCAGTTTCATGACATTTTTATAGTAGTATGGCATAGTAATCTGTGTACTGGAACATGTTAAATACACGTTCCTGAATACATTAACTAGGCAGTTACAGCAAAGTAGAAGAGAAAGTTCTTAGCTATTGGCCCGCAATATATGTGATGACATTCTTAGTCCTTTGGCAGAAAACTAGGTCTTTGACAATACATTCCACAAACGATTTTATCTAACCGTATATAAGGACATGGCTGTATCTGCTAGTGACTGGATGTCAGCTTCAACATGGGGTGGGTGGGGAGCAAGAGATGGCTATTTAGTAGGCTAAAGATAGTCCAATATAATTTGTAATTGGGCTTTTGGCCTGCAACATTGCAGTATTCTATTGTCTGTCTCCACATCATTAAATTCCTAACTAGTTGGTCAGGTTCTCTAGGCACAGCTTCTTTAGAAGAATTCTCATTTACAGATAAGGTTAGAAACACATACACTGAAAGTATGGAAGACTTGTAAAAGCTTTACTGACAAATTAAAATGCTGTACTTCACAATGACTAGTGACTGCAATCATTTGTATGGGTTCTGAGGTGATGACAAGTTTACATTGGATTTGGATAAAGAAATGTTTGGAATATTCATATTAATAATCATGTATGTAAATGAAATTTCACAATGAGAGGAGAGGCTTCTGAGGTCCACCCCAGCTGAGAAGCTATTGGAAGTTGATAACCGCAGGGAAAGGGATTATTAGTTTACTTTAGGGGTATGGCCACTAGTGGTTCCCATGCCCCAATAGATGACCCCATGCCCATAAGCATATAGACAGCATTAATTGGATATAGTAGTGTAAAATATATAAAAGGAGGGCATGTTGTTGGGACTGTCATCTGATGGGAGACCATGGGGAGAGTTGGCGCTGGTGAGTCAAGACAGGATATGATTGAGCTATGTTATATACATGTATTGAATTTTCAATGAAAAAATAAAAGTAAAGACTATAAAAAGAGAAATATAGCTAAATTTAAAAAAATCCACAGTGATAAAGTAATGAAGAACTAAAAAATGTGATTCAATATATAAAGACTATGTACAATCTTTCTTGTAGCTATTGATAGACAAGGAAACTTGAGGAAATTTTCAATGATTAATACTAATCCTGGCAACAAGATAATATGTATATAAACATAAAGGTGAGAGTTATTTTTATGTAACTTTTTAAAGTATTGTCAAAATTATTCACAAGCGAGGGCTATATTGGAGTTCAAGCAAATATAGATAATATAATAAATACCAAGTCTGTCTTAGCCAAAGGGGAAATAATTCTAAGAGTATCAATGACCGAAGTAGTAGTTCTGCGGTGTGCTAAAGGATTTAGCCTCTGTTTATCTTTTGGCTCAGCATTCTAAGCACTTAGCTTTCATCCACATATGGCAATATGGCTGCCCTATCACAAGGTGTTATATGAGCACACCAAGCATGAAAAACAAAAATTAAGACATTTATCTCTGAAACAAATTTATTTTAAATTCATGAATATGTTTCTATGTGAGTGTTTGGTATGTGTGTGTGGTGTCTCTGGAAGCCACAGGAGGATGTCAGAGCCTCTGAATCTGTAGGTACAGGAAGTTTTGAGCCTTCTAATATGAATGCTGAAACCTGAATTTAGGTCTTCTTGAAGAGAACTAGGCATTCCTGGAATGCTGGGAGTTGTAGTCTTGGAAAAGAAAAGAGCCACATGGGAAAATACTGTTCTATGGTTTTGCCCTCCTACAAGTCCTGTCCATTGCTGAAATCCCAAAGAGTCCTCCTGACCAAACTCCAGTATTTAACAAAGTTTGTTTCAAATTTGCTTTTTTAAAATTCGATATATTCTTTATTTACATTTCAAATGACTTTCCCTTTCCTGGATCTCCACTCCCCAAAAGTCCCATAAGCCCTTTTCCCTCTCCCTGTTCCCCCATCCACCCCTTCCCACTTCCCTCTTCTGGTATTCCCCTACACTGCTGCACTGAGCCTTTCCAGAACCAGTGGCCACTCCTTCTTCTTGGACATCATTTGATATGTGGATTGTATCTTGGGTATTCCAAGTTTCTAGGCTAATATCCACTTATCAGTGAGTGCATACCATGAGTGTTCTTTTGAGACTGGGTTACCTCACTTAGGATGATGTTCTCCAGCTCCATCCATTTGTCTAAGAATTTCATGAATTCATTGTTTCTAATGGCTGAATAGTATTCCATTGTGTATATATACCACGTTTTTGTATCCATTCCTCTGTTGAGGGACATCTGGGATCTTTTCAGCTTCTGGCTATTATAAACAGGGCTGCTATGAACATAGTCGAACATGTATCCTTATTACATGCTGGGAAATCCTCTGGGTATATGCCCAGGAGTGATATAAAAGGGTCCTCCGGAAGTGTCATGTCCAGGTTTCTGAGGAACCACCAGACTGATTTCCAGAGTGGTTGTACCAGCTTGCAATCCCACCAGCAGTGGAGGAGTGTTCCTCTTTCTCCACATCCTTGCCAACACCTGCTGTCTCCTGAGTTTATATTCTTAGCCATTTTGACTGGTGTGAGGTGAAATCTCAGGATTGTTTTGATTTGCATTTCCCTAATGACTAATGATGTTGAACATTTCTTAAGGTGCTTCTCAGCCATCAGAAGTTCTTCAGCTGAAAATTTTTTGTTTAGCTCTCTACCCCATCTTTTGATAGAGTCATTTGGTTTTCTGGGGTCTAACTTCTTGAGTATATATTGGATATTAGCCCTCTGTCAGAGGTAGTGTTGGTGAAGATCTTTTCCAAATTTGTTGGTTGCTGATTTGTCCTATTGACCGTGTCTTTTGCCTTACAGAAACTTTGTTATTTTATGAGGTCCCATTTGTCAATTCTTGATCTTAGAGCATAAACAAATTTGCATCAAAATTGTGGAACTGGTCTTTCTCATGAGAATCTCAGGATTAACACAATAAGTTTCATTCTGTGTAATCCTTGATGTTTCTGCACTTTTTTTCTTTTATTCTCAAAGCATATCTGGGTTTGCACATCCTCACACCACTGAACTGGGCTTTTATGGATTTTTTTCAGCGTATATTTTGTGGATGACACCCCTATTACCACAAGGCACTAGACACCAGAGATACAAAAATTGCTAGGACATTACAGAATCCCTTATTCACTTATTTTTGTTACTGTGTTCATTATAGCTTTCCTAAGTCTGACTGTTGATTTATTTACTCAGGTGTCATATTTTACTAGCAACTACTAGCTGGTGTGCATCTTCATAAAACACTTTAACCTGTTGACATGTGCAACTCAATACAAGAGGCAGTTGAATGCAGAAGAAGAGATAAATAACACAAAATACCAATTCTTCCACTGGCTTTCTAGGCAGATGAAATGAAGATGTTTTCAAAATGTGCTAGCCTTCATAGTTATTTCATGAAACTGCTTTCTAGTGAAATCCATTAAGGTTATCTCTTTTCATCTTGCTGTTGGGGTGGTTGGCCCCCAATATCTTCTTTATTTTCCCTTCTCACCAACACAGCTAAGTCTCAAAATGAAGCTAGTCTGTCTTGGATGAAACTCTCATGTAAAGTGTATCTCTGTTACACTTCTGCACTGCCTCTTAGAAGCAGCAATTCATTTGCTTTGTGGGAATGGAAGAGCCTTTGGGGAAATTCAGAAGTAATAGTGGTTTTGGTTGGCCAGTGATTTGTTTCGTGGGGAAAATTGATGATCACAGTGGCCCTTAAGTTAAAATATGGCATTACCACAAGGGTAACATTCAAAAGCTTTTATAATCCAGAGGCTTAAATCACTTTCTTAGAGAATAGTTACATCATTCCAATAAAACATATTTCATAGAAATTTAGCATTCTTTTCCTTGCAGTTGCAAATCTTATAAAGAACAATTGATCAAATATTATATTCACATTCTCTGTACTAATTGAAAAAAATCCAGTTATTGATTAATCTTTGAGTTGTCATTGTTTCAATGGTAATAGAGAAGAGAATTCATCTTTGAAATAGATATATCTCATATATATATATATATATATATATACACATATATATACATACATAAATGCAGATACACACACACACACACACACACATATATATACACATATATAAGCACATATATTAGCATGGAAATAGTTTCTTACAGACATTGGGAATTCAATTACAGTTGTAAGGCTGTGTATGATAGCCTACAAAGAAAGGAAGTACTCAATAGAACCAAGGGCAAATAGTAGTATTTCCAGATAGAAGAGACTAGACAATAAGCTTGAACATCAGTGTTCTTAGTGAACACCAAGATACTGCGAAAATGCTAATCATCAAACAGCTTACATTGCTTGCTTCTGCATTCAGCTTGACTCGACTGCTGTCATCATCAGTTATGTCGAACAACAGCATAGTAGTAATCAATAATAAGTCCCCCTTTTTCTCTCTCTCTATCTGGAGGTTAAAAACACTAGAGATGGAGAATAAATATTTAGTTATGTATGGCACATTTTGAAATTTGGTGAAACTTCTTGAATAACAAATATTACAATTGAACTTTTAATTTCTTTGCTGAGACTATCAAAGTCAGAAAAGCTAATTCAGGAAATGGTGGCCTTGTGCAGTGCCACTGGTGGTCTGAATAAGAATGGCTTTCATAGGCTCATATATTTGTATGCTTAGTCACCAGGGAGTGGCACTATTCAAAAGGATTAGAAGGATCAAGGAGTGTGACCTGCTGGAGGAAATGGTTTTCTAGGTTTCTAGAGACCATGCCAAATCTAGTCTCTCCTTCTGCCCATTGATCATGAAATAATTCTTAGCTACTGCTTCACCTCCCACCTGTATGCTGCCATGCTCACAACATAGTGATAATGGGCTAAATCTCCGAAACTGTAAGCAAGGCTCCCAATAAAATGTCTTCTACTATAATAGTTGCCTTGGTCATGAAGTCTCTTCATAGCACTAGAACAGTGACTAATCCATTGATCCACCTGCCTGTCACTCTACCAATACCATGCAGTTTTTAATACTATTGCTTTGTAGTATTGCTTGAGACCCAGGATACTGATTCCCCCAGAAGTTCTTTTACTGTTGAGAATAGTTTTATCTATCCTGGGGTTTTTGTTCTTCCAGATGAATTTGAGAATTGCTCTTTCTAACTCTATGAAAAACTGAGTTGGGATTTTGATGGGGATTGTATTGAATCTGTAGATTGCTTTTGGCAAGATGGCCATTTTAACTATATTAATCCTGCCAATCCATGAGCATGGAAAATTTTTTCCATTTTCTGAGCTCTTCTTTGATTTCCTTCTTCAGAGACCTGAAGTTCTTGTCATACAGATCTTTCACTTGTTTTGTTAGAGTCACACCAAGATACTTTATATTGTTTGTGGCTATTTTGAAGGGTGTCATTTCCTTAATTTCTTTCTCAACTGTCCCGCGCTACCGTCTCGCCAGCAAGAACCACGCGGCACACTCAAGATCCTTCTGCAGTAAAGCTTTAATGCTCCTGAGAGGGAGAGCATAAGCCTACAGAGCAGAGACCCAGATACCCAGAAGCCCATCCCTTATATAGGCTGCAACCCCTGCCTCGGACGTGCCATCCCCTGATTGGCTGCAGCTCGGGAGAGGCGGAGACCAAGGGATGGTAAACTACCCAGCACCTGGCACTGACTTGTTTACTTCAAGCCAGCAGGATGTTTTGGACTGGCAGGATGTTTTGGGCCGGCAGGATGTTTTGGGCCGGCAGGATGTTTTGGGCCGGCAGGATGTTTTGGGCCGGCCATCGGCTCCCCACATCTCCCCCTTTTTTATTATTTAAAATAAAGACCTCAGATTGTTGATCAACCTTCAGGCTCTTGTCTGGACCTTCAGGGTTCAAAACAATCTAATAATGAGGCCCTTTTGCTCTTATAGCAAGTAGGTCACCCAATCTTTAAGGGGTGGAGACAGAGGTCGAACTCCCAAGCAACAAAATTAAGACTTCGTACGAGAGTCGCCACTAGGCTGTTGGTTTGACCCGAAGCGCCCTCGACCTGTCACTCTGCCGTTTTTCTGGGAAAGGGAAACTAGGGCAGGCAACCCTTATGCAGGACAACATGCCTCCCAGAGAGACCCTTATGTCAGGTGTCTCTCTGTGCGATGCTTTGCTCGGCATCCCCCATGGGCTGCTCAAGCTGGACACTCTACCCTGTGCAATGAGTCTAAGCTCCGGGTGTGCAAGAGCTGTCCAGCCGGCGGCCTACTGCTTGAGCATGGTTGGTCAAATGTCAGTGGGAGCTCCTTGTTCCAGAGCCACAAGCGCTTGGGCAATAACCACCTTGTCTCTCTTGGTTTGAGCCCTGAGCCTACAGACCAGCCAGAGAAGTAACACCAGTCCACAGCAAAGGGCTGCGCCAAACAATCCCACCCCCACCCAGTCCTTAAAATAGGAGACAGCTGAAGCGATCCATGATGATAGTCCCTCAGTCAAGGACAGGTCAAGGCTCATAGAGTTGACCTGGATAATGGCTGCTCTCAACTCTCGGAGTGTGAGTGACTGGGCGATCTGCGGTGTCCTTCTGCTCCAAAATTGTTCTAGTAAGCCTCTCAGGGACCCAGAAGGGGTTTTCTTCACTCTGTGGGAAGACACAAACGGCTCCCCTGGATCTTATTAGAATAGGATCCGGGCCTTTCCATTCATTAGTCAACACATCCTTCCATTTTACCAATTCTTTAGGTCGATGCGGGTCTGTGCAATGTCGCTCTGCTGCAGTCTGATCATGCTTATCTGAATTTAGAAAATTTATAGTAAAGAGTGCCACTGCTATGGCAACCCGTGGCACGGGGGGCAGATCTTTTATTATTCCCCCTTTTTGTTTAATTAAATATGATTTGAGCGTACGGTGTGCGCGCTCAATGATACCTTGTCTTTGAGGGTTATATGGCAAGCCCGTAATATGTGTGACTTGCATTTGTGCACAAAAAGCCAATTGTTCTGCAACAAGATTAGTCACAGCTTTTAGTTTTTCAGAGGTTAACGGCCACTGGGGAACCCATACCGGGTCCTCTGTCTTCCATGGTATGGGTCGTGCTGCCCCAGTGGCACCTAGGAAAAACCCAGGCCCTGTCTTCCTTGATTTTGGACGGGGGATATAGGTACTACTTGATCTCCTTCTGTACCTTCAAAGACTGGGTAAGCAAGGCGCAGCTTTCTTTTTACATTTTCAGACAAAAAGGAGCAAGACTTCGGGCGTGTCTCATAGGGAGAGGGCACCGAAGGAACAACCTGTGAAAGGGCTGTTAGGGGCTGTCGTTTTCGAGGTTCTTTACTATTCTGCCTTCGATCATCTGGATGGTATCTTTCCTCCTCAGATCTGGCAGCTTCCTCCTCTAACTCAGCCTCTTCATCGGGGTCCAAGACCTCATCCTCTGAGCTATTAGAGCTATCAGAGTTATCAAAGTTTAAAGCCTTAAGATCATGTACTGTATACAAGCTAGCTCCTCCTCTTGGCTTAACAATAGGAGAAGGTTCCTTAAGATCTGACACATTCACTCCCTTGTCTCTAGACTCTCCGGGAGGTCCTTTTTCCTTTTTTGGGACTGGTTTTTTCTTGCGCGCGCCCAACCTCTCACTACGCTCGGTTTCTGATATGCTATCCTGGACTTTTTCAAGGGTGTTCCGACCTTCCGCCACGGCAGCCCTACAAGCTTTATCTTCTAAACAGTTTTTAACAAGTTTCCCAATTGCTTTTGTCCCCTGCCTCAAGTCTCTTTCCACCATTTTGCGGTCAAGATCTCTACCTAATTTGTTCTGTGAGGCAAGAGTCAAAGACCTGGAGCATTCATACATGGCAAAGAGAAAGATTAAAAGGGCTCCAAGAATGGTCACAAAAGCTTCAATGCTACCTTCCCAGGGTGGCAACAATCCCAAGTCGAAGCCAAAGAAGAACATACCTCTCCGAACGTATCTGCCTGCAGTTCTGAATCTTCCTTGTAGCCAAGGGGTCTCCGATGGTGCTGACAATGATGAGGTCACGTATTCCCGGGTTTCGGCACCAGATGTCCCGCGCTACCGTCTCGCCAGCAAGAACCACGCGGCACACTCAAGATCCTTCTGCAGTAAAGCTTTAATGCTCCTGAGAGGGAGAGCATAAGCCTACAGAACAGAGACCCAGATACCCAGAAGCCCATCCCTTATATAGGCTGCAACCCCTGTCTCGGACGTGCCATCCCCTGATTGGCTGCAGCTCGGGAGAGGCGGAGACCAAGGGATGGTAAACTACCCAGCACCTGGCACTGACTTGTTTACTTCAAGCCAGCAGGATGTTTTGGACTGGCAGGATGTTTTGGGCCGGCAGGATGTTTTGGGCCGGCAGGATGTTTTGGGCCGGCAGGATGTTTTGGGCCGGCAGGATGTTTTGGGCCGGCAGGATGTTTTGGGCCGGCCATCGGCTCCCCACACTCAACAAACCTATGACCACTTGATCTTCGACAAAGGAGCTGAAAACATCCCGGGGTGGGGGGGCTTTTCGACAAATGGAGCTGGTTCAATTGGAGGTCAGAACATAGAAGAATGTGAATTGATCCATTCTTTTCTCCTTTTACTAAGTTCAACTGGAAGTGGATCAAGGACATCCACATAAAGCCAGACACACTGAAACTAATTGAAGAGAAACTGGGGAAGACCCTTGAGGACATTGTCACAGGGGGAAAGTTCCTGAACAGAACACCAATAGCTTATGCTCTAAGATCAAGAATTGACAAATGGGAGCTCATAAAATTACAAAGTTTCTGTAAGGCAAAGGACACCGTCAAAAGGACAAATCGGCAACCAACAAATTGGGAAAAGATCTTCACCAACCCTACCTCTGACAGAGGGCTAATATCCAATATATACTCAAGAAGTTAGACCTCAGAAAACCAAATGACCCTATCAAAAGATGGGGTAGAGAGCTAAACAAAAACTTTTCACCTGAAGAACTTCTGATGGCTGAGAAGCACCTTAAGAAATGTTCAACATCATTAGTCATTAGGGAAATGCAAATCAAAACAATCCTGAGATTTCACCTCTCACCAGTCAAAATAGCTAAGAATAAAAACTCAGGAGACAGCAGGTGTTGGCAAGGATGTGGAGAAAGAAGAACACTCCTCCAATGCTGGTGGGGTTGCAAGGTGGTACAACCACTCTGGAAATCAGTCTGGTGGTTCCTCAGAAAACTGGATATGACACTTCCGGAGGACTCTTTTATACCACTCCTGGGCATATACCCAGAGGATTCCCTAGCATGTAATAAGGATACGTGTTCCACTATGTTCATAGCAGCCCTGTTTATAATAGCCAGAAGCTAGAAAGATCCCAGATGTCCCTCAACGGAGGAATGGATGCAAAAAACGTGGTATATATACATAATGGAATACTATTCAGCCATTAGAAACAATGAATTCATGAAATTCTTAGACAAATGGATGGAGCTGGAGAACATCATCCTAATTGATGTAACCCAGTCTCAAAAGAACACTCGTGGTATGCACTCACTGATAAGTGGATATTAGCCTAGAAACTTGGAATATCCAAGACACAATCCACAAATCAAATGATGTCCAAGAAGGAAGGAGTGGCCCCTGGTTCTGGAAAGGCTCAGTGCAGCAGTGTAGGGGAATATCAGAACAGGGAAGTGGGAAGGGGTGGATGGGGGGACAGGAGGAGGGAATAGGGCTTATGGGACTTTTGGGGAGTGGGGATCCAGGAAAGGGGAAGTTATTTGAAATATAAATAAAGAATATATCCACTAAAAATGAATTAAAAAAAACAGTGACTAAGACACTGGTCTTATCTACAAGAGGCTCTCCTGACCTCAGATTTCTTGATAGCCTTTTGTGCCTCTGATTCTTCTCTTGTATTTTTTTAAAAACTTTATATCTTATTTTCAGCAATTACTTTAGGTGAAGCATGACTGACCTATTAATAAAAACATCAGATATTTTATCACTAAGAATAGGTGGTGTCCTATTCCTATTTTTCCATGGGACAGTGGGTCTTACTTAAATAATTTCTTAAATATCAGGAAACTCACACAAATTAAGCAAAGAAAAGGAGTTTATGTGATCCATCCCTTTTAGGAATAAAGTATGCTTGATATGTAGTTCCTAATCCTTTTGTCTCATACTTCTGACTCTGATCAGCCACTTGGGTGATATTTCATATCCAAGCCTTTATTTTAGAATGCTATTCATTGTTGAACCAGCTAATTTTTTCCTCTCCTCTGTTTCTATAATTTTTTTCATGGTGCTCTTTGTTTTTATTAGATATTTATTTACATTTCAAATGTTATTCCCTTCCCTGGTTTCCTCTCAGAAACCCCACTATCCCATTGCCCCTGCCCCTGCACACTAACCCACCCACTCCCATTTCCCTGTCCTGACATTCCCCTGCAATAGATCATTGAACCTTCATCGGACCAAGGGCGTCTCCTCTCACTGATGTCTGACAATGCCATCCTCTTCTACATATTCAGCTGAAGCCATGGGTCCCTCCATGTGTACTCTTTGGTTGGTGGTTTAGTCCCTGGGAGCTCTGGGGATTCTGGTTGGTTCATATTGTTGTTCCTCCAATGGAACTTCAAACCCCTTCAGCTCCTTTGGTCCTTTCTCTATCTCCTCCATTGGGGACCCTGTGCTCAGTTCAATAAGCATCCACCTCTGAAATTGTCAGGTACTGGCAGAGCCTCTCTGGAGACAGCTATATCAGGCTCCTGTCAGGAAGCACTTGTTGGCATCCACAATAGTGTCTGGGTTTGGTAACTGTATATTGGATGGATCTCCAGCCAGTCTCTGGCTGGCCTTTCCTTCAGTCTCTGTGCCACACTTTGTCACAGTATCTCCTCCTATGGGTTTTTGTTCCCTATTCTAAGAAGGACCAAAGTATCCACACTTTGGTCTTCCTTCTTCTTGAGCTTCATGTGGTCTGTGAATTGTATCTTGGGTATTCTGAGCATCTGAGCTAATATCCACGTATCAGTGAGTACATGCCATGTGTGTTCTTTTGTGATTGGGTTACCTCACTCAGGACTCCATCCATTTGCCTAAGAATTTTGTGAATTCATTGTTTATAATAGCTGAGTGGTACTCTATTGTGTGCTCTTTAATAGATCGTTTTAGTTAACGTTCCTTGGTTTATGTGGTCTGCATTCCCATTGGATTGTGTTCCTCTGAGCATAACTGTAGCCTCCACTGTATTCCTGTGGTGTCTGGATGTGAGCAAGCTTTTCAAAACATTGTGCTGAATTTTTACTTTTACATTATGCAAACAAGTTGCATTTCAGTGAGACTAAACCATAAAAATGATTGAGGGTGGGTTTTTAATAAGACCATTTCTATTATAATAGAAAAGATTCATTAAACACAAATCATGGCCTAAAAATGTTTAAAGATAGAAGCATATTTTAAAATCCAGTGTTAATATAAAATTATTTTAATCAATAGTCCAAATAACTTCAGAAATATATGTGGGTGAGAAATTTTATCTAAAATAGTGCCTTTATTATATATGCACTTAATATTTATATTTCAACTACATAAAAGCAATACAAGCAAAAGAATATAACATGAACTATGGAAGAAACTTCTAATATGTCTCTGTAGGTTCCTGTTAGTGATACATATAGATGACAAGAACTTCACATTGTAACCACTTCATAGTTTTGAGAAGATAATGATGCATCCATGATAAATTATTATATGTAGACAAAACAGACCAGGATGCTTACAGCTCAGATATTGCTCCAAGAAATCAGTTACTGCCCAGCTGCCAGGGTGGAGTTCTCACATAGCCTTGAATTATGTGTTTCTTTTGTTTGTTTGTGCCTCAGTTTGAATCAAGATTATCTTCTCTTTTTAGTCGTTCTGAACTAGGGACTGAAAAGGATGCTTGTTTTTTTTTGCCAGTTTTCTGTTATTAATACCCCAAAGAAGAACTTTAGGAAGGAAGTCTTAGTTAGTTAATCTGCTCACAGATTTGTAGGCTGAATATCTAATAGCCTGTTAGTGATACATATAGATGTATCACTATTACATCTATTACATCACTATTACATTAGATATATGTATACACGTATACATATATCTAATAGCCTGGCGTGGAAGACTTAGACTCTGTATGGCAAGTTGATCTCCTATTGAATCTGCTTCAGCTTTATGTTTCATATATCACTTTCTCATCAATTTATGTCTTCTGTCTATGACTCAGCTCCTGCTTGTTGGGAAAAGAAACTCTGGGAAAAAGAGTGAGAGAGAGCATCAATTTGCTTCATCTGTTTGGTCTGTGATAAAGAGCTTTCTAGTTATATCATGGCCTGGTAAATGGTATCATGGAGGTGTCAAAAGCAGGTAATATTTAGAAATATTTAATAATTCATGAAAAAAGGCTGTGAGTTTGAAAGAAAGCAAAGAAGGTTTCAAATGGGTGGGTTTGGTGAGAGGAAAGGAAAGAATAATGTAATTATGTTATAATCTCAAAGAGATAATTCCAAACAAATTATTAAAAATGAGTGTGTGTGCATGTGCATACACAAGTGTGTGTGTGTGTGTGTGTGTGTGTGTGTGTGAGAGAGAGAGAGAGAGAGAGATACAGAAAGAGAATGAGAGAGACACAGAGAGAGATTAAGCATGGAATTTAGAGAGAAGGCTTATAAATTTACTCTTTTTTATAACAAACTACTTTCATGAGAACAGTCTAGATTTGAAGAAGAACAGCAGTGCTGATAATATCATTACCTTCCATTGCCTCCCCCTAAGCCCTAGCCCTTAGGCTGGACTTACTGCACATGAGTTTTGGGGAGGCATATTCAAGCTGTGGTTGAGCCATATCGATGTCATTCCTTCCCATCATTGTTGTGTTGAGTAATCTTTACCTTGGGAATTCTCACTGGCCTGGCGTGGAAGAGTTAGACTCTGTATGGCAAGTTGATCTCCTATTGAATCTGCTTCAGCTTTATGTTTCACATATCACTTTCTCATCAATTTTATGTCTTCTGTATATGACTCAGCTCCTGCTTGCTGGAAAAAGAAATTCTGGGAAAAAGAGTGAGAGAGAGCACTAATAGACTATGATGAACAACAACAATAACAACAGCAACAACAACAACAACAACAACAACAACAACACACTCAAACCTGGAAGTACCTAGTAGCTACTTAGTGTGAGTAGTGCTGCCTTCCTCTGGCTCACACTACTTGCCCCAGTTAACAGAACTACAAATCTATCCCTGCTCCGGGGCTCCCTGTTGAATAGGGTAAACATCTGTTGCACCTGCATCTCAGGCATACTTTCTTTCCAGCTTTGGTTTCTTGGAACCACTTCCCATGTGCCATCCTGGAGTCTCAGGGCCTGATTGCAGGAAGCGTTGCACTGTTAGGCAGTTGCCCTTTCTTTCCCTGAATTCTCAGGTTGATCGCTTTCACTAGAAACTTCTGAATGTGTTCTGTAAATGATCTGATCATGTCTGTTCTGCCACACTGCATCTGGTATATGTGTCTGGATTTATAATTATCTTACAAAAATATAGAAGCAAGCAGACAATAAACTCTTGGAAGAAGAAGATAGTAATTTAAAACAGCATCTTTAATTTGAGAGTATGTCTAAGTGCATATGCTCAGAAAGAAATTGGAAATGAGTTTTCACTATATAGATTTGGGTGTCAATTTCTTTGCACTTCAAAAAATTTTTAGAAAGCATAATTGGACTTTAATCCGCTGCGAAATACATATTGAAAACAGCATTGTTATAAATAGACTATGCATAGTTAAACGATTAGGATAAACTGTAAGTAGAAAATATCTAGATGAGCTCTTATAGTTCAGTAACCAGTTTCCTAGAAGCAGGAATCACAATGGACTGAAGTAGGCCATCTCCAGTGATGTTACAGATTAAACCTAATTTTAGTTTTATTGATTAGTGTGTATTAACCCATATGCTTTAAAATGGGGCTCAGAGCTATCCTTGAATGCATGAGTACAGTACACACAGACCAAATCTAGTCTCCTTTTATCTACTTTCTACCCCCTATAGTAATCACCATTCTGCATTAAGGTCTACTGCCTCTTGTTTCCATATATGAAAGAGGACTTGAAAGGCTTGCTTTTCTTGGTCTATCTGACTTATCATTACTTAAAAAAAAAATCCAAACAAATTTCTATGTTTTTTTTAAGATAACAATATCTAAGAATAAGAAATTCCAAGTTCATAACTGTCTTAGGATGATAATAGTTAAAGTGAAAGAGTGATGATTAGGGATTGGTCAGGAAAGTGGGACAAAGAAGGCATATGCTGCCAGGTGGTGGTGGTGGCGCACACCTTTAATCCCAGCACTTGGGAAGCAGAGGCAGGCGGATTTCTGGGTTCGAGGCCAGCCTAGTCTACAGAGTGAGTTCCAGGACAAGAAACCCTGTCTCAAAAAATCCAAAAAACAAGAAGGCATATGCTAGCCAACTAGAAGGACATACACCAAGACACATATACATAGTATATATGAATAAAAAGGTATATAATCTCATCTTTTCTCACCCAAACTAATGAGGTAATCTTAACAGTTTACTGAAAGACTAAATGAAGAGAAGTGAGTAGAAGTCAATTTTAACTTAAAATTAGTCTTTAAAATAGTCTATGAAAATGTAAATAAATATAAAATTATTTGTACATATTTAAAATCCAAATCTTTGTAAGTTTTGGCACACCTGACTTTTTATATAATGAAAACATTAGTGTAATGAAAGCGATGACAAAAAGAAAGTACTGAATATACCAATTCCTCTCAAAATCATCTTTGTGGCACTTTGTGATTCTCTTTTCCTACTCTTTCTCTTGTCATCCACCATCATGCAACCACCAGCCACTGTCATCCTCTTAGATATATGTTGTAGAACATAATCTAAGCAGTGATATTAGAGTGTTTTTTTTAACCTGGCTTAGTTCATTTTATGTAACTTGACACTCATTCATGCCGTATAATATACCCATTGGTTATTTCTCAGTAAATGTGAATAACAGTCACCTGTTTAGGGATAATTGTCCCCCTTTCTATCTTTTAGTTATTACACATAAAATGTATATGAAAGTAACACACGGATTGTGTTTGTACATGTGGTTTTACTTCACATGAATGCTTAGCAGTACAATGAATGAGACATATACGTTGTATGATTTACTTTATAAAAAGGAGCAACCTTTTCTCAAAAAGTCGTTCCACATTTCAGTTCTAACAATAATGTGTGGATGGATCAGTGGCTGCAAGTGCTCGACTGTATTTGGAGCAATAATTACTTTTGTGTCTTCTGATGAAAATGTGGTGGTTTTAACTGTTGCTTTAATTTGCCTTCTTGTAAGGACTAGGAATGTTAAGAATCTTTTATTATTTTCTTATATATACAGAAAATGTTTATTTTTCTAACCATAGTCTTGTTTTCTTTTATTTACCTTGAAGTTTTTAATGAAAATATTAGCTAATGCTCTAATGTGTTTAGCTATGAAACTTTCATACACATATATAGCATAGAGACGTGATTGCTCTCATGATCTACATTGCCCCTTCTTAACCTTCCCATTGCTGCCCTCCTTTCTCCAGCTGGCTCCCTTCTACTTCCATGATTTGTTTGTTTTTTTGTTTGTTTGTTTTGGATGACTAAATGCGTTTCATTGAGTTTGCTTACAGGAGCCTGACTAAGAGATTATTCTAGGAGCGTGGACACCTTAGCAGGGACACAACATTGAAAAATATCTCTCTCAAATAGCAATAGTTGCTTGCCTCGGATCGCCAGCATTCCCCAACACCCAACGTTTCCTCCAGCTCTTATTATTCTTTGAGTCTGAGATGGAGGAAGAACATTTACTTTTATTTGAGTTGACACTATTTTATTACTTAACAGTATTTTGTTATTGGATATTTCATAGTTCAAGTACCAGGGTTACTCGCAACATTGATTTAAAACTGATCTGAAAATTGTCTGTCCACATGTTTCTTAGGTAGGAAACATGCCTATTCATATTGCAAAATGTTTTAATAATAGAAAAAGTTATTGAGGACAGGTAAGAACAAGGGATACTGGAACAAAAATGACCAAACATTCTCTTAGCTGTAAATCTTTAGGCATTTATTTTTTATTCAAAAAGTAAGTAAATATATAAATACTTATATTGATAAATTCAGTTAAGAAAAAGGGCCAAAGGGTGATAATGTCAGATATGACTTTTCCAAAAGTCTTCCACTGAAACCAGAAACCTGCCAAATTTTAAAACTTGACAAAACTGTCCTAGAAAAGCTAAGGGCACTCTGGTCTGTTGAGTTTTTAAAACGATTGGGGCAATGAGCAGCTGGGATCTGGAGTCAGGTAGTACACCAAGAGACCACCATCAAAGGTTGGAAATGGTACCATTAAAAAATTATAAGCAGAAGCTTATAAATTTTTATCACCTACTGATTTTAATTAACCTTTAGAAGCTATTCATGTATGAATGCACAGGTCCTGCCTCCTTCTGAATAGTGGGGATTTAATACAGCTGTGCTCTTTAATGAGGATTAGTGGCTTCCTCTCTTCCACAGTATGGCTATGACATTTCAATTTCAATAACCCCATGCCTATTCAAAGGACCACTAACGGAGTATCAAGATGAGCACTAGATAGAAAGGCCTTTTCATTTTTACTTTTTAAATTTGCCTTATTTATGTATTTATATGTCAAAAGAGAGAGAATGTAAGTACCATGATGTGAGTGTAGAGGTCAGAAGACAGCCTGTGTGAGTCGTTTCTCTCTAAACAAAAGTATTTTGATTATTAGTCATTTTCTGTTTACCCTCAGATATTTATTAAAATTACTAATTTTCAATGATGTGATTGTGAAAATTGTATCATCAATTAGAAAACACTAGCAAAAAAAGAAGTAAAAAAGAAAGCACTCTAGCAAAATCTATTTGAAACCTATTTGCAAATTCATAAAATGCAACTTCTACAATCAGTTTTAAATATTCTCTCCAAAACAGGGAGTATTTAAAGAGACAGTATTTTAGTGTTCCACTGCTGCATGACAAATCTTCATGCAATTTCTCAGGGCACAAGTCCAGGTGCTGTTGGACCAATGCTTTCCTTTAGGGCTCGCAGGATGCAATGGTGCTGTCGGCTGACATAATCTCTCATTTGGAGACCCAACTAGTAAAAAATCTACTAACTTTACAGCAACGTTAGCATTTTTTCCCATGTGCTTGTGGGACTGAATCCTTAGTTGTATTGCCTGCATATGAGAGTGAGCAACTCATTTTCTACCAAGATGGAATCTGATAAATGTATCATAATGGAAAAGGCAACAACTATTATCTTGGCATATTCTTTGCCTAGAAGCAATGGATCAATCTCAGCAACAACCTCAAAAGGGATACCAAAATATTATTATGAGCACCAGAAAGAAAGGATCATGGGATGGTACCTTGGAAAACTCACCATATATAGTGTCTACATTGACAGATAATTCATACTAGATTGACTAGCAATACTAAGCTAAGTAAATAAGGGTTTGGATCCAGGTAGGACCATCATGTAACTCTAGTTGCCATAGCAACTAGCAACTAGATTTATGGGCTTGATGAAGGCATTCTACTGTTTCTTTTATACTATTTTTTTCCTCTCATAAAGAGGAGAGAGAAGTGAAAAGAACAAGAGTCAGGTTGGTTCTGGCAGAGTATGTTATATGGAACAAAGACGTTTGAGGCATTATTGGATTTTATATAGAAAAGGAATTCAATGATTTCGGAGTGTTTTCAGGATTTAGAGAATTCAGTGATTTCGGAGTGTTTTCAGGATTTTGATAGTCTCCCACTTTCTTTCCATTAAAATATGTTTTCAGGTGAGCATATGAAGTGATAGGTATTTAGCATGGTTCAGTGCTGTTGAAAGATAGATTGCATATAGGAAAGAGTCAATAGGCAGCTAGGGCAACCAACAGCAGCCAGGGTGAAAGGGCACCTCTGTGACTCAGCACTAAGTACTCAAGTCTCTAGGCAGGCTCAGAGAAGCCAGCTCGAGTGTGATATCAGGGCTGACTTTTTTGACAGTCATTTTTTAGTGAGGTGTCCAGGGACAGGACTAAGTGGCTGATGTCTATTGTTCTTGATTTACTTTTAGGTTTCCTAGAGAGCTCAAGGTTTGAAATAATGGACACTATTAAACCTTTGGAGAGAAATTAAGAATAAAACTGAACCAGGCCCAAACCAGAAAACAGCAACACTAACAGCATGATGTTGGATAGAAGAACCTAGAATTTTCTCACCTTCTATAGCTGACATTTTATACCCCTTAAGAAGTAATGGCATCTATTGGCTTCTTCTCTGTTTCCCTGATTTTGACTGTTCTATATTCAAGATGAAAATAGAATCAGAGGGCAAACACTGACTTACTGCTCTGATTTTCCAGGTTCATCATCATCAACCTTACAGGATTTTCCTCTTTCAAAGGCTGAGTAATATTTCTCAGTGGTGTGTGCATTCTCTTTATCCATTCATCCAGTAATGTATGTACATGCTGCTTTTACATGCTGGCTATTATAAATGATTCTGCAGTCAGTAGAAAGGGACAAGCAGCGATTCAAAACTGTGGTTTAATGTTTTCAGATGCTTGTAAGCAGAATTGCTGGATCATCCAGTAGTTTTATTTTAATTAGCAGATGAAACACCATACTGTATCCTTGACAACACTGCTATTTTCTTTAAAGGATGCTTCAAAAATCATCAGTGATATTGATATTGATTTATACATTTAAATTTGGTTAAAATACAGATTTCATATTAAACATTCCTATGATATAAATATTAAAAATATTAGAGAACATTACACTTCAAAATTTTCACTAGATATTAACATTATTTTATTATATGGATAAAGAGAATGCACACACCACTGAGAAATATTACTCAGCCTTTGAAAGAGGAAAATCCTGTAAGGTTGATGATGATGAACCTGGGAAATCAGAGCAGTAAGTCAGGGTTTGCCCTCTGATTCTATTTTCATCTTGAATATAGAACAGTCAAAATCATGGAAACAGAGAAGAGGCCAATAGACACCATAGGTAGGTACAACATAAACACACATACTTTTCCAAATTAAAATGTGAAGACACCAATGCTAGGAACATCTAAAAAAATTTATTTATTTTATTTATTTTTAAGTGGTTAGCATGTCTTCAAATGCTTTAATAGGCATAACATAATGGAATTGTCTTAAGAGACTCGAATTGCTAACAGGGATGATTCCAAGCCTCTAAGATGATAGCTGTGGTCAAAACGGAGTTCCTTTAGATTGCTGCAACATATGGTACAGAATGTAGCAAATGTTACACAAATGTAAGCCTGTTCTATTGTTTTATATTGACACAAACCAGGAGACAGGACTTCCTGTCCTAAAGGCGAATGCATATATTTTTTAAGAGATTTATTTTTATTATTTTTAAAAGTGTGTGTGTGTGTGTGTGTGTGTGATGAGTACAGCTGCACATAGAGATTAAAAGCACCAAATCTTCCCGAATCTGGAATTACAGGGGACTATAAGCCTCCTGGTCTGGGTGCTTGATGCTGGACTTGAGTCCTCTGGAAGAGCAACACATGCTCTTAGGCACTAAGCCATCTCCTCAGCCAAGGAATGTATTTGAGTTAATGATCATGTTGAAATAGATTAAATGCAAAATGCAATTCAAGGCTCACCAATAAATTCCCATGTACTAACCCCAAATGGACTTGGAATGGAACACATCAGTGTTATAAGGACCTGTGGGACCTGGCAGGCCTTGCACTGTATAACCCAGAATTTCCCACAGAAGGATGGACACTGGTGTAGTGACAGGGACTTTTTAAGTTTAATTAAACCAAACCAAACCAAACAAACAAACAAACAAAAGATCAATATATTGTCTTCATAGTATCTTGAAACCTTGCAGTGTTTATGAGAAGGACTGATTTAGGAAAGAGCTCTCACATATTTTTCAAGACTCATCCTTTTAATATCATTTATGGTCTAGATTCTAGATTTTCATTAATTCTCTCTCTTGCCAACACCATGCCCAATAACTATTCAAAAATTAGTAAAAATAGAGATTTATAGCCGGGCGTGGTGGTACATGCCTGTAATCCCAGCACTCTGAGAGGCAGAGGCAGATTTCTGAGTTCGAGGCCAGCCTGGTCTACAGAGTGTGTTCCAGGACAGCCAGGGCTACACAGAGAAACCCTGTCTCGAAAAACCAAAAAAAAAAAAAAAAGAGAGAGATTTATAAAATTTCTTTCCTGAAGTTCTGTTTTTTAAAAATTAGAGAGGCCACATCCAGACTGTCAGCTGTCCCATCTGGGCATCCTTCAAACCTGGCCTTTGTACACCATTGAGGTCTCACTAGTCTTCTTCCATTGACATAAATACTATTCTCAGTTGCCTCCTAAAGCTTGTACTAGAAAAGTATGGCTTTCCTGAGGTCAATTGTGGTCTCTTGATTTGACTAAGAATAAAAGGAAGAACAGGTTTGTATTATTTTATTTCTCATATGATGAGTATCATCAGATTTTGATAAGACTAGCCTTTCTGAAAACTTAAAATGGAGCTGTATCCTTATGTATAAAATAGAGAGCCTGGAATCTTTGCAAACACTGTGCAGTGGGTTTTGCATATGCAATGAATGTGCATTTAGTGCGACTCTGGAGTAGTGGGATCCACTTTGTTAAGCAGAGGAGTCTGTTTCTTTCCCCATAAGTACCATCTTATGAAGTATATCCGTCATTTCTCTAAAGATACATCCTAGAGGAGCACCAGATGCAGTACTCAGACATAGCATGTGTGGAGGCAGAAGGCTGAATGTCTTCAGGGTGTCAAAGATTGATATGTTCACAGGAGATCTGATATTTCTAATGAACTGAAGTCATACGTTCAGAGCTGTGTAATTAAGAGAGATGACTGTTGGGACAGAGCGTTATGCAGCTGATGTGGAGACAGGAGACTGGGATAAAAACTATTATGTTTTGGTTTTAAATTTTCTCTGAAGTTGGTTACTGAAGATGAGCTGCATATAAATTTCAATGCATGACATTATGGTTTTATGAACACTGGTTGTAACTGAACCTTTTGAGGAGATACTTCTCAACATGCAATGCATGAAATTTGCTGCTGGGGGCCAGGCCCAGGGGTGGGGTGATTCTTCTTTTTTTTTTTTTTGTTGGTTCTTCTTGAGGCATCAGTGGGGAAATGAGTGATGGGGCAGGGCGTGGGGGCGTAAGACTTGGTCTTAATGAAATTCTGAGGTACGACTTTGTCTTATGAGATATTTAGGGTTTCTGTATGATAAAAAGTTTACTTATCCAAGTCTAAGTTACTATGCTGTTGGAGCTGACCTGCCTTCTGTGTTCCTCTGAAGGCAGAGACTGCAGTCTCAGGCACTTAGCACCTCATAAAACAGTAGGAGATTAAATAAAGGGTTAATTGCTAGAGTCTTTTCCCTATTGTTCTTGCTTATAGGGGCTATGGGGAAGTTTAGAGTAATAAACTTCTACTGAACCAGGAGAAGAGAATAACACTGGCAGAAAAACTTTGACATAAGCAAATATGCATAATCTCACATAAGTTCATACACAGCTTCAAACATGCAGAGTTCTTATTTATACATTTCCATACAAATTCAATTGGGTCCAGCTTGCATACATTCTTACAATTACATACTTACACACATATCTGTATTTACATATGCATATGGAGCAAAGAACCAAGCACTGGTGCAGAAAGAACTCTCTTATTCTGGGTGAAAAATGAGCTCCAATCTTTATTGCATAGAGAAAGAAAAAGCTTCCACCCTTTTAATGCTAAATGACTTAAAACCATGTTTGCAAGAAAAAAAGCTTTTCCCCTTTTAATAAGACTAAGCCTGCCTTGTCCTTACCATGGGAACTGTTCTGTCCCATGGTAAGGAGAAGCCTGCCTGCCCCTTCTGCTCTCTGCAGCGTCTTCTTTTTTCCTCTTTCCCTCTACTTCTGCACATTGCTCTCTTAGTTTTTTTTTAATGCTACCTAGAGTTTCTGTTATTCCACTCTGCATTTTCCTTCTAATCTTGTTCTCTTCTTTTTTTGTTTTTTTTTTAATTTTTATTTTCTATAATCTATGTTTACATTCCAAAGGCTATCCCCTTTCCCAGTTCCCCCCCACCATACATCCCATAATTCCTCTCCCCCCCCCAGCTATTCCCCAATCATTCCCGCCTCCCCCCCCCCCACGATTTCTCTGTTCTGGGTCTACAAAACTGGATCCAATCTTTTCAGGCCCAGGGTCCTCTCCTTTCTTCTTCTTGGGAGTCATTTGACTTGCTAATTGTGCCTTGAGTATTTAGGGCTTCTGGGCTCATTAATATCCACTTATCAGTGATCTTGTTCTCTTCTGACTCAAAACTTCTCCTCCGTTCAGTTCCTCTCTCAGCTCAGCTCTTCTCACCCCTGTTCCTCTCACCTAAGTTCCTCAGTTCTGACTCTTCTCTTTGTCCTCAGCGCTTAGACATCTTTCAGAATACATGATCACATGTTACAAAGTTCATCACAAGTTCACACAAAAATTCAAATGATAAATTGAAATAGAAGTTTACAACAGTAAAATAGAATGTTTACATGCATATCCATTAGGAGTAATTATGCAGCAAAACATCCATCACCTGTCTCAGGTTCCACAGGTTCACTAAGATTTAAAACCATAACTAAGTTATTAGTGAAGCTTTGTATAGATAAACCCAGTCAGTATTTTATCTTCTGTCTTAGCACCGATAATAAATCCTAATTCCCTTTTTATGACCTTTGATTGTTTTACAAACTCTTGGAATGTGCTCTGAGTAGGAGAAAGTCTGTCATCTAAGAGCAATTAACTTGTGACACTTGGGAGACTGGCAGAGTTCTCATTGCAGTTTTGACTATCAGAAAAGGACCCAATAGCAGTCCCACTATAAAACAGCTTAATAATCACAGATATAATTTTAGGATTTCTTATAGGATCATTATTAAAACTTAAGTCATCTTTTTGTCTACATAGCATCACTATAAAACAGCACATCTTCATGGATCAGCAGAGATCTGCTCCAAAGGGTTGTGCTATTACTTATTGATTATTATATGTGTTTAATAATAACAGTAAAAGCATAATAGCAGGAATCTTTCCTAAGATGAGTCCCTCACAACCTTGCTTAATGAGGGCTCACCTGTCGCAGATCATATAATAATCTGAAGCTTGTCCCTTAATGGCTCCTGACAATGCGCTAAAGGGGTTTTGGTATTTTGTAAATGTTTCTTGTGTACACTGACCATTTTGCATGGTAAATAAGCTTATATGACTGTTTTCTTATTTGATTCATAAACATATTTTAGCTGCAGCTTTGTTTTAATCAAGGAAGCTAAGCACTGTGTCCAAGGTCAGGAAATTCATAGAAACTCAGTAAAGCATTCTCTCTCTTTTTTTTTTTTTTTTTGATTTTTTTTGAGACAGAGTTTCTCTGTATAGCCCTGGCTGTCCTGGAACTCACTCTGTAGATCAGGCTGGCCTCAAACTCAGAAATCTGCATACCTCTGCCTCCCAGAGTACTGGGATTACAGGCGTGCACCACCAGTGCCTGGCTTCAGTAAAGCATTCTTAAAGAAAGTAAGTAAATTATGATTTAATTGAATGATTTAGAATCAGAATTGGGGCTCATTAAATTAGCATTCATGAGCATGGGAGATTTTAAAACTGTGTTATAGTTATGATTCTTGCTTTTTAAAATGAAGGAAAAGGGAAAGATTTTATTATTGTCATCTTCAAGAAATGTACATTTTCATATCCCCCATTTTCATTATGCTCCAAGGCCAACTTATCTGTCTTTTCTTTTGTCTTAACTACTGCTGGTAATTACTACTTTTTAAAAAAAATTGAAACTCATTCTATTTCTTCTTTTAATATTATAACTATATTTTACTTTAAAGCTGTTGATAATGAAACTCTGTAAAACAGGGCAGATGCCAATTTGTTTATCTAATATACCTTCTGTGCACAAAGCATTCAGCATTAGCTTTTAAGCAACTTATTTATGTGTTGTACAAAATTGCCAGAAAAACAATCACATTGTTTTTCTCATCTACCTTGTTTCAGTGTGTGTGTGTGTGTGGGGGGGTGTTGTCTAATTTATTCAGGGTAATAATGCTTGAGAGAGTTCAGGGCTTTGTTGAAGATCAGGAGTTCAAATAATTATGGAGTCTAGTACACAGGGCTGTACATAGTAGGTATTGACTTATGTCTCTGTGACTGACCCCATTTTCATTCAGTTGACACCATCTAGAACTTTCATATTTACTATTTAGGCTTATTTTTGAGGCAGCTGCTTTTCATATAGAATGAAATAGGGGTTGTGGCACATCAAGAAGACTTTTGCATATTTTGAAGATGGAGGGTAGACAGAAGACTCTAACCAGGATACATTGTATGAAAACTGAATACAATTTAAAACTGAACTTTATTATTTTTTGAGGCTTTCATATTTTGATCACATTCACACTGATCCCCAAATCTACTACCGCCTCTCCACTGGCCTATGTTCTTTTAAAAACAAAGCTAAAAACAAACAAACAAACAAACAAACAAAAACCTTTGTTGGAGTGATGTTTTTGTACAGTGTATGAAGGTGTTTTTCTGTCCTTTCTCTCCTGCCTAAGGGACCTTCTGATTAGTTAAAATAAAAAGCCTGTAGTCTATAGCAACAGGCAGAATAGTAAGGTGGGACTTCCAGACAGAAAGGTGAAAGGGACTTAGATGAGGAAGAAGTAGGCTGCAGGTAAGGTAACCAGTTACCTGGCAGAACGCAGGTTAATATAAATGGGATAACTGAGTTACATGCTAGTTGGGGACAAGCGTAGCTTCAGACCCAGGCATTCACTCATAAAAATAAGTCTCTGTGTCATTATTCAGAGCAAGGGTGGGCGAGAAAGGTCAATGGTTACAAACCTTTGAATTCAGTAATGTTGCCCCTGAACTTTTGAGTGTGGGGCCATCATCTGCTGGAGCATGGTAAACCCACCATGGTCACAATATAGAAAACTAACTATATTAATCCTGCCAATCCACGAGCATGGAAGATTTTTCCATTTTCTGAGGTCTTCTTCCATTTCCTTCTGAAGTTTGACCCCAGAAAACCAAATAACCCTATAAAAATTGGGGTACAGAGCTAAACAAGGACTTTTCACCAGAAGAACTTCAGATGGCTGAGAAGCACCTTAAGAAATGTTCAACATCATTAGTCATTAGGGAAATGCAAATCAAAACAACCCTGAGATTTCACCTCACACCAGTCAGAATGGCTAAGATTAAAAACTCAGGAGACAGCAGGTGTTGGCGAGGATGTGGAGAAAGAGGAACACTCCTCCACTGCTGGTGAGATTACAAGGTGGTACAACCACTCTGGAAATCAGTCTGGTGGTTCCTCAGAAAACTGGACACGATACTTCCAGAGGACTCAGCCATACCACTCTTGGGCATATACCCAGAAGATTCCCCAGCATGCAATAAGGATACATGTTCCACTATGTTCATAGCAGCCTTTTTTATAATAGCCAGAAGCTGGAAAGAACCCAGATGTCCCTCAACAGAGGAATGGATACAAAAATGTGGTATATATACACAATGGAGTACTATTCAGCCATTAGAATCAATGAATTCATGAAATTCTTAGAGAAATGGATGGAGCTGGAGAACATCATCCTAAGTGAGGTAACCCAGTCTCAAAAGAATACCCATGCTATGCACTCACTGATAAGTGGATATTAGCCTAGAATCTTGGAATACCCAAGACACAATCCACATACCAAATGATGTCCAAGAAGAAGGAAGGAGTGGTCCCTGGTTCTGGAAAGGCTCAATGCATCAGTGTAGGGGAATACCAGAAGAGGGAAATGGGAAGGGATGGATAGGGGAACAGGGGGAGGGAAAAGGGCATATGGGACTTTTGGGGGGCGGGGAGCCAGGAAAGGGGAAATCATCTGAAATGTAAATAAAGAATATAACGAATACAAATATTTCTTCATGTGTACCTTTGCTTTAATGTTTATTAGGAAAAGAAAAAAGAAAAAAAACTAACTTTCCATTTCCTAGTAGCTATCAATTGTCAATAGCTTCTCAGCTAGGGGCGGGACATTGTGCCTACCTTTTCCCTCCATGCTGGGATCCCCACCCAACCCCCCCTGGCTTGAGCTTATGCAGGTTCTGCGTAAATTGTCACAACCAGTGCGAGTTCATATGTGCACTTTCTATGTTGTGTTAAAAGAAATCTATGGTTGTGTTGTTAGAATCTTGCAGTCTTGTTGCCCTCTAATCTATCGTGATCTTCAAGCCTCCTGTGGCAGGGCGTGATAAGAGATGTTCCATCAAGAACTGAGGATTTCTCAGTTTTTTTATTCTCCTCACATTGCTGGGCTGTGGGTCTCTCGTCATTGCCATCTAGTTTACAAAGTAACTTTCTCTGCTGAGGGTTGAGAGAAGCACTAATCCATGAGCCATGGAGTGAGGCTGTGGGGATTGGCGTGGAACAACCTTTCAAGGGAGGCAATAGAACGCAGTAGTTCGAAAGGGATGAAGGGAAGAAGATGACAGGAAGTGGTGAAGCCGAGCACGCACAGTTAGGGTAGAGGAGAGACTAGGCAGTGCGAACACTAACAATGGCTACCAATCCTTTAAACAGTGGGAGGATATACGAGTCTACTCGTTAGTCATGGACCTTTGTAAGTGACGTGTCTTCATGAGGTATTATTAACTTTTGTAATCCAGGTTCATCTGGAAATCATTAGGTAGCCCAACTGGCCTGGTAACCCATGCCATTTCTATTTGTTAGCCTCGCAGTGTGTGTTGGAGTTACGAGCTGGAGTCCCATACCCTGCTCAAAGGCACTGTTATCATTTATAGTACCCACACTGTATATTGGCTCTCTAGAATTGTCAAGGACTCTGTTTTAAGGGAAATATATATCCCATTGTATCTGCTGTAAGAACTGATGTTTGTTTTGTATATAATTATCACTTTCTATTTATAACACTTAGTTTATTATCCTATTTTTCTACTGTTTTCTTTTGGATTCAAATATCTTCACTTTGGTACTTGTTTCCCTGTTAGTGGTTATTAGACATTATAGGGTCTCTGTTACGAATTTCTGCTATAGTCAAAATAAAAGATTGGAGATTGGAGCCATGGGGAACTAATTTAGATAAAATTTAATATTGTTCTTTGATTTCTTTAATGGGAGAGGGCTTCCAGTGATGCTTAAAATTCTGATAAAGACCTCCGAGGCTTAAATAATTACTGAGGGATGTTTTCCATTTGTTGACATTTCAGGAATAGGCATTACTACTGTCAGCGGCCGCATGGGTTGCTGTTTAATGGGAAAATAAAAACCACTTGCCGATATTTTGATCAGTGAAGCATTCGATAGCATTCAGAAAGTTTGACTACTTGCATAACTAGGTAGCTGGATCTGTGTAGGTAAACGATTTATCAAAATTCAAAATGCTTCTGCGTAGAGAGCTAGGCATTGTGAGAAGGAAAGAACATGGCAGCCCTTTCTCATTTCTGCAGCCACGTGTAACTCCTGCTTCACGGTTCTTCACTGTATCTGGATTGCACATATGGTCACCATGATGAGGTCCAGGGGACTCTGAAATAGAATAGATATTTAGCGTAAGGAGAGAGACTTTCCTACATCTTACTGTCAGCAAGCTGCTCAGGTTTCCCCTTTTAACTCTATTTTTAATACCCCTGGCTATCAATTCATATGTAATCTCTATCTTCCCACCTATTGTGGTCTCCAACTAATTCATTTTCATATTAACTGTTGCATCTGCACAGCAGGACATGACATTTATTGGCTCCAGGATGCTGAATAAATTGGAGTGCAACTTCAGTACGGAGAAAGCCTGCCCACATGCTCTGAATAACTAAGACGTTATAAAGGTCAGTTATAATGAAAATCAGCATTGGTAAATAGAAACAAAACATTCACCAGAAACACAACTTAAAAAGATAACAGTTTAATAATTTGACATATAAGTTAAGACAGCAGGGAATGTATTTAGTACAGAGATTATCAAGGAAGAGGTGGAATTAGAAACAATATGTTGGTCTTGATTTATTTTAGTGAGACTACATGAATCCACAGGGAATAACGGAATCATACAGGCAAACTGATGGGAAATGCTTTGGGAGAAGAAATGGATTGTAATATCAAGGGCATTTATAATAATGTGCCTGTAGTCCTTTATAGCCATAGAAGATGAATAATGTTAAACTCATCTGTAAGATTTGTAATTAGTTTGTTAAATAATCGGCAGGACCTATACCCAAATTAAGGCAGATAAATGCATAATTCCTGAGAAGGGACTTCATGATTCATTTTATATTATACAGGTAAAGGAAATCTTGTCTTCAAATGTAATAAATAAACTCACTGGGAATGTAGTTTAGAATTTGTGAACATCTCCAGCATGCAAAAAAACAAAACAAAAACAAAACAACAACAACAACAAAACTCTAGGATCAATACAAAGTAACTAGAAAAAAGCATTAGTGCAATAAATAAATAAATAAATAAGTAAATAAATAAATAAATAAATAAAGTCACTGAGCGCTCAATTCTAACAAAAACATTTGCAGCATTAAATAATAATTGCATCTGAAATATGCTGTGCTAAAATAAATGATACAAAATATAGTTTCTAAGGTTTACTAGTAGTGAGAAAAATAATAACATATTCTAGATATTTATCTGACAAGTACATGTCTCCCGAACTCTTGCACTTCATGAAATTTCAGATGTAACAGTATCTTTTCCCAGGCGTTCAGGTTAAGTTCAGGTTAAAAGTGCATTATCCCATCTTCCTGAAAGCTTTTCAGAATTGTGGCAAATGAAATGGCTGTTTACCTGGTAAACCCTGCTCTGTAACAAATGCAACAACCAAACTTTATTTAATTCTGCCTGTGAGGGAGTTCCCCCGAGGCCAAGTGGTTATGCTGAGCTAAACTGAAAGGATTTCAGCATCACTATCTAGCTATACAATCTTTCTTTGTCTCTATAATTCTGTTAGATTCTCAACAATGGTTTAAAGTAGATCAAATACCCCCATAATTTTAACAGAACACTGAATAGACCTGGATTTTTTTTTATTAAAAGTTGAATGAAAAATTAAATAAAATAATGAAGTAGAGAGACTGCTTTGGGTAATTGTGACTGAAGCTATAGTCAGTATGGATGGTGTCAATTCATCTGTATTTTCAAAGTTGTATAAAATGAAAACTCTACTACAACCATGTTTTAAGTGCACTTGCTAGAAATTGTGCTTCTGGACTCGGTGTGGCAGATGCAAGTAGGAGCTTTACAGCAGTCCTGCCAGCATGCAGTAGCCAGATCTAAACCCAAGCCAGACAAAAGTCCCAGCGGGGAGGAGGGCCGGGTGCAAAACTCCACCTCTAACTGGAACCCTCTTGGAAATCCAGAGCTTCTGGGAGAGGGTGTGCCTCCTGTTAGGTCTAAAATCCTCCAGTGATGTCCCCACACCAAGGATATACAGGCAGCATCGATTGGACTGGATTGGTTAAAAAAAAAGTTGAGGACACAAAATAGGTTGTGTATGAAGTGAGGGGCTATGTTGGAGGATATGGGGAAAGAAGATAAACGTGATTAAAATACAAAGTATGAAAGTATCAAACTTTCATATACATAAAATATGTATATGAAACATATAAAATATCCTAAAAATGCACTTGCTTATATAATCTCAGCAATGGATAACTTGCTGTTTTAAAATGTAAAGATAATATTTTTTCTGCTGTTTGGATATTTATTGTTATTCTCCCAGTCTTAGAATTTTGGGACTGCCATTGTTTAAGTAGAGAGATAAGAATGAGAGAGATTCTGGCTCAGGTTACAAATGTTAGCATAACATGATATAGTTACATGATAACTGGGAGCTCTTGCAGGACACGAGCTGTGATATTTAAATACGATTCCTGTCAAGCGCCCACTGCTCTCCACTGCCTTTCAGTCAGACAGGTTTATTTATAAGTGTATTCCTATTTTGTTTAATTGTGATACTTCAAAGGTATATTTTTGTTCAGAGTATCCATTACTTGTTAAGACTCTTTAGAAACAATGTTTTCTGATGCTACTTGCAGATAGGAGTGGCTAATGGGAAAAGCTATGAGAAGAAAGTTTTTTTCCACTTTCAAGTATGTTCTCCATATGTTTTAATTCTTATTTTTGAGATTATAATATAGCTATAAAATTCTCCTTTCCTTCTCTCCCTCCACAACCCTTCTCTGCTCACTTTGAATTCAGAGCCCGAGAGGAAGAGTTCTGTGTAGGGAAAATTGTTGAGATGAGAAAGGAAAGCCTGGCACAAAACTGTGGGATGAAGGAAACCGCAACTGGTACCCATCTCTGTAATCAGGTCTGCATCAGCATCCACATCCCCACCTGTTGGCTGGCCCCCACGTCCCCAACAAGGACTATCTTCAATTAAATGAGATCCAGCTAAAAATCGCAAACTTTTGTGGAGCATACATTTTCTACTGAAACTGAAAATTGCTATGGTGAGTTCTGTTGGGAGAAAAGATTTTTACAAATTGATATCCATTGTAGAGTACAGTGAATGGTTTGGTGGAGTAAAAGAATGTCAGAGGCATTTTATCTTGTTGTCTGACACTTGTCAGTCAGTTATGTGAACTGCAGCTGAGGAGGAATCCGCATCACTGATCGTATTTTTCAGCATTACAGTAGATTCCGACAAGGACGGAGAAGAGGATTTACCTGGAGTTGGCATGTGGTGTTAAACCAGGAGCTGGAGATTGCCTGTGTATTCCGAGAGCAGGAGACACATACTCTGTTTAGAAGCCAGATGCTGAAGGAGAGGGGGAAAGGACTCCAAAGATATCTCTCACCTATTTCAACACCTTTTCAGGGTCCAAGTCTGAGACATCACTCAAATACTTTTATTTTAATATATAATCTCCACCCTATCTCTTTTGCTCTTATAGGAGCTATCCTCTGATATTTGCTTCACAATAGATATAAATAAAATGACAGATTCTGTCATAGCGGAGTGCCCTTTACTTAACACATGTAACTATGTATGTAAATATAATTTACCACTAATATCCCATCTCAATGATCATATTTAGAATATAATATTACTGTGATGTTTGCAAAAATAGCTAGCTGGTGAGACATCTTACCTCACCAGGGTTCCACACAACACCCTGGGAAAAGCCAGAGGGAAGATAACTAATGTTATTTTGGGTTATTCATTGATTCCATGTGTTACTGTTTATGATATAATAAAGCCATGGCACTTAAGATCATATTTAATGACATTCACTTCTTTTGACAGGTCGTTGAAAGCTATTTGCAAACATTTTTGATCACAAAAGAATTGAACATTTGTGATTTCATAAAGTGTTCTATTTTGACAGTGAATAATCATAGTATCAAATTGCTAGCAAGGTTATGAATCATGTCTTTATCGGTGGTCTCCAATGTCACAACACCTTGAAGAATGCAAATGACTGAATACAGAGAAAATGTTACCTATCAAGTGCTTGTCTCACACATACGGTGATGTGGATCATACAGCCATGTACAGGTGGAGTTAGAAATGTGTCTGTGTGGGTGTAAGCACAAGGTCACTATTATCCTACATCATCCTACTTATATACAAACACAACTAAGACTCTTTTCCACAAAGCTAGAACACAGAAAATTCATAACTGTCTCTGCTCAGTCACTTCCCCTCTTCATCCAGCACAATTGTATTTATAAGAACTTAGAATTTAAGGTTAGCATTCTCTAAAATCTACATTTCCTTGTGGCCAAAGTTGTCAGTGTTTGCTAATTCACTGAGACAATTGACTAGTGTCTATCTTTTATGAAATACTGTGTCAGGTACTTAGCATAAATAAAGACCTAGATGTGCATCTTTATTTTATTTTAGTTTTCACTAGAGGAAGAATTAAAGGAAGCTTGAGGAAGCAGGAACAGGGAAAATGAAACACACAGCAAGCAATATATTGGGGTTCAAGGGATGAACTCAGAGAATAGCTTAGAGGGTTGGTGTCTGTCCAGCTTCAGTGCTTTGCAGATTATTATTGTTCTTAAAGGAAAATAGGATTCCAAGAAACCTAAGAAAGCAAGGGTTGTGGTATTCGGATTGGCTTTTACAGACATGCTTGGTTTGACCTGCAAGAGTGTTGGGATCACTCTTTCTGGAAGGAGGTTGGGTGTCTTGGTACTATCCTCACTTTTGGATCCCAGTGTTGGCCTTCCTCTGGCCAAGGGAGAATGGACCAATAAAGGTGGCACTTGGAGTCAGCCTTTCTCTGAATTTATTACACAAATTTCGAAATCGGGTTGGAAAGTGGGTTCTAAAGTCCAGTGTTCTCCCTGGGCCCATTCAGAGTGAAAGAAGGTTCTGAAGTCTGAGTCCAGCCTTCTCCCATGACGGAACACTTGGGATATGATGATAGAGAAGCTTAAAGAGGACTGGACGAAGAGGAATGGGAATGTAAAAGTATTTATTGTTGTTGCTGCTGCTGGTGTGTGTGTGTGTGTGTGTGTGTGTGTGTGTGTATGTGTGTGTGTATGTGTGGAGGACATGTACAATGGGCAACACACATGTCAGAGGACCACTTTGTGCACTCAGGGCTCTCCTTTTACCACTTTTGGGTTCCAAGGATTAAACTCAGGCCTTTCAGTCTTACGGAGCACCCATCTTTACCTATTCAACCATCCATTTGGCCTGCAAAGCGTCGGGATACTTTTGTTCCTCCACGATTTTGTGGAGCCGCAGCCTTTCTCACAGTGGGCTCCACAGAACTCTACACGGCCTTCCACCAGGAAGCCCGTACGATCACTTTCCTGGGGAGACCGGAGGGTGAGTCAGGGAACTTTAACCCAAGTTGGCTACATTTCTGGACCAGAGAGTGACAGTCTATAAAACAGGGGATGTGGCAGTGAGGAGTACAAACGCCTGTCAAGAGGATCAGTGTTAATTGCCATTCTTCCCCGGTACCAGCTCATGCCTCAACTGCCTCTGCTTTGTTAGTCATTGAAACATGGTAAGCAAAAAGATACCATGAAAATGCATATTAATAGAGTGGCCCACTGTCCAGTTGCTTTGGTAAAATGTCAGATTATTGTTATTACCTCTGTTTATATGTATGTATGTATTGTGTATGTATGTATGTATGTATAAGGTGATAGATATGTTTTGATACTAGTATTTTAAAGTCATTTAATATTGATAAAAAATGAGTTTAACTATCCTTTAGCCAAAATCTCTCCTGGCTTAAACAAATTATTTCTGACTTTTAGACCTGAATCTTGTAAGTTTTGTTGTGAAAGGTTTCTTCTCTAGTCCTAGTGGCATACTTTGACACACTTCCAAGTAATAAAACATTCTTAGATTAGTTTATGTAAGGATTTCATTTCTCATGTATTTCCTGAGAAATTACCACAGTATAATCTATTTTTTCACACAAGGAGGGTTGACAATTATAGATAGCAAATAGGGCTTTGTTCAGTTTAAATCCTAAGTGTTAATTACAATATTTTGGGTTTGGTATTCTTTATTTAGCATCCTTCTTTTGGGCTCTTGCTAGACTAACCTAAATTTTTGAAATGTGTATGTATGTGTGGTGTGCATATGTGTACATACATATGCATTTGTGTGGGCACATGTGTGTATATATGTGTGTGTATGTTTATGAACATGGGTATGGAGGCTCAAAGGTCACTATTATTTGCATTGTTATTGTGTCAGAATCACTCATTAAAACTAGAAATTGCTGATCAACTAGACAAGCTACCCAACTTGATCCAGGGATCATTTAAAACTTCATTTTATGTGCTGGTTCTGGGATCACAGTTACCAGCTTTTATGTACTTTCTCAGGATTTAAATTCTGGTCCTTATGATTGTGTAGCATACACTTTTCCCACTGAGGCATATAAGCAGTCCTAAAAATATTTTAAAATATCTTTGGTTTTTATTTTCAATGAGAAATAATAGTTGTATGTGCCAAATGATGTCCCACAAGAAGGAAGGAGTGGACCCTGGTTCTAGAAAGGCTCAATGCATCAGGGTAGGGGAATACCAGAGCAAGGAAGTGGGAAGGGGTGGATGGTGGAACAGGGGGAGGGAAAAGGACATGTGGGACCTTTGGGGGGTGGGAACCAGGAAAAGGGAAATGAAATGTAAATAAAGAATATATCCAATAAAAAATTCACAAATACTTAAAAAAAAGAGTTGTATGGCTATGGGGTAAACTAAGACCCTTTGATATATTCAGTGTTGTGAAATACTTAAATCAATTTAATTAATATAAGTTACTTTTCAGAATTCATATTGATTTACAGAAATAATTTCTACAGTGTGAACATTTAAAATCTGTTGTTTGAGTAGTTCTCAAGTATACTATGAATCAGTAGTAATTATAGAGGAAATTCAGTGAAAAAGATCATCATATTTCTGCCTTCATTCCAGCTGAACATTTGTACCTTTTGACCCACATCAGCTCTTTCCCAGTAACCTCCTTCAGAACAGCTGGTAGCCATATTTTCCTCTTTACTTTGGAAACACAACTAATTTAAATGTCCAATATAAGTGAGATCACTCAGTATTTGTCTTTCCGGGTCTGGAAGCATAACAGATTATTGTTATATGTAAAACACTCCAATTCCAAAGGTCAAACCTCAAAGTGCTGTCTTCTGACCTCACACCACTTTTTTACAGCTGGAAAGAGAATCTTTGTAATTTGGAGGCTCCATTTTGTTCAGTTTTACTAAGTAGAATTGGCGGTGTTGAAAAGAAGATGGCAGGGACATTTATGATAATGGAAGTGAGGAGTGGCGGGATTTCATAAAGGGTTAGCGGGGGGATGGTTTCTGTGTAAAAGAGGCATTTAAGCTGACACCTGGATGTCACACACTTTAGCTGTAGGATGAACCAATGGGTTATTGCTGCTGGCGGGAGGAGGAGAGTGAATTTCAAGGCATTCTGAAAGCAGAGAGCTTGATATATCCCAAGAGCTAACAGAGACTGAATGTGAGAATTAAAAATGCCAAGATCAGGGTTCTGTGAAAATTTGTGACACAGAATGGAAGCTTGTCAGAGTTGTTCAGGATGGTTGTATAGAATCTAGATCAATGATGCTCACTCATGTCTAATCTATTCTACAGGGCACTAACACTTCTTGTGGGGCATATCTGATACATATCCCCAGTTTTTGTGATATTTATAATTTATATTTCTCAATGATTTGAAAAATGTATCTCTGTAAAAATATCAATGTTAATAGAAGCCTTGCTCATAGGTGCCCAAACTTGTGAGCAACGGTATCTTTCAGCAGGTGAATGTATAAACTGGGGCTCATCCTGTATCCATATATCAGACAGTGCAACACAATCTTATTTAGCAAAACCAGAAATAAGCCACTAAGCCATAAATACAGGGAAGAAACTCAAATGCATATTAGTAAGCAAAGGAAGCTAAATTGAAAAACGACATACCATGTGCTTCCAACCATAAGATATTATGGGAGAGATAAAACTCTGGGGGGGCAGTAAGAGATCAGGGGGTGCCAGTACTTGGGAGGTGGGATGAGAACATAGCAAGGAGGATTTTTAGAGAAATAAAATGATTCTGCATGATTATACAATGATAAATAGACAACACCATACATTTGTCAACCCGCATAGAATGTGTGATATTGAGAGTATGTCATAATGAACATTGTGGACTGTGGTTGATAGTGGAGATCAGTATAGTTCCATGGACTTTAACAAATGGACACCAGCATGGTGATTGGTGTTGATAGTGTAGAGGGCTCCCATAGTGCATATGGGATTTTGAGGCTCTTGAGATTTTTCTACTCAATTTTGATATGGATGTAAAAGTGTGTTCTACAATGTTTTGAAAATATGTCTATGTTTTGTGGATTATATCTGTAGCCTCAGGGTTCCGGCGCCTGGGGCAGGACAATTATTCTCATTTCGAGGCTATCCTGTGCCCACCAACACAACTGATTCTTTTCTCTCTTTTTCATAATTAAACCCTGGGTCGTGGGCTGCAAGTTTGATGGTAAGTGATTGCTATTGATAAAGTTTTACTTAACAGTGAGCTTTATACATTGCAATGGTTGTCGTTAAACAGTGATCTTTTTTAGATACTTTGTGAGTTTTATGTGTTTGTTTAACCTTCCTAGTTAATTAAATACTGCCACTACAATTGCCATTTTAAATCCAAAGGTTAAGAAGTGAAAGGTCTTTCAAGAAGGAGGGGAGGAAAGAGGGGGAACAGAAATGGGGAGAATAGCCATGGAGTAAGAAGAAGTCTTCCTGTTCTGGCTTATACAGTGTCAACACAATGAAATATCCAAAAGACTCAATAAAAAGAGCCAAACTTTGTTAATAGTGGGTGTTTCAAATGGCTGATTTTTAGCAGTTATGGTGATGATAAAAGACATGCTTGAGCTGGGTAATAAATCTGAGAGTTCTCAATGGTATGCTTAGAACTTGACCTCATAGACACTTTGGTTGGTAGAACTAGCTTGTACAAAGCTTGGGAGATGTTGCTTCCAGAAAACCATGTTTTGCCTTGTGCCCAGGCATCCTGCACAGCTTTTCCCCAGTACATCACTCACCAGACAAATCTTTAAAGAGGAAGGAGTCAGTGGATATGTAACAGCAAACTCTCTGGGGAATAGGCTCAGATTTGTGGTGTTTGACAATTCTCATGGTGTAAATGCTCCTGTCATGAGGATTTTCACTACTCTGAGGTCATCAGTAAGGTAGAGATAGGACCTGATTCCTGCAGCTGGCTTCTGGGTGCTGGTGCTATTGGTTTCAGTATGCTATTTTAAGACACCCTTCCACAGGCCTAGAAATGGTGTGGAAATTTATTATTTACTATGTAGAAACAATTGGGGATTTTTGTTGTTGTTTTTCATACAAGTAAACTATTCTTTTATGGACTTATGTTTTTTTTTTCAGTGTATCTTGTTATGTTTCTTCCCATAAGATTCCTGTTTTGCCTCTCTGGTGTATGTCCTGTATGCCTGCCTCCACTCCTAAGCAACCACCTCCTTTATTTTACATCTTCTGCTAAGGCTAATGTGTAATATAACTGTCAGGTGGCTAATTGGAGCTAGTCTAATTATGGCTGGCCTGAACATGAAACAGTGCGTAGAGGTCAGACCACTAATAACTTGGAAGAAGTTATGCAGTGTCTACATGATCTAAGAATATCTCACCTATCCACTGAGTGGAATGGGGGGGCAGTTCAAGCAAGAAACCTGCATACTACAGGGTAGTTAACATCTGTGCTACGTATTATTACAGTACATTTATATGCTATAAAGTACATAAAAAGTTATTGCTTTCAAATAATTGAATTCTGAAGTTTTCATTTCCTAAAGATATTATTGCAGGTTCTGAAACAGTATTGGTAGAGTCAGTCTGTGAAGAGCTGAACTCATACCTCCTCCGTTGAGGTTTGTTTTTTTTGCTATCTATTTTAATGCTAAGTGTGAGTCCCCAAGACCTGGATGTCCCAGAAATGAGAGAGTCCACACCACAAGTATACCTTGACTCCAAGTTATTACTGATTGGTAAATAAATATGCCAGCATCCAATAGCTGGGAAGAAGTGACATAGGTGGGGGTTGGGTTTACTGGGCTTAGAGGGACCATGAGGAAGCAGACAGTAGGAGGAAGGAGAAGCTGCCATAGGTTAAGAGTCAAGACAATGTGGCCCTGGGGGCCTGGCCAATTGGAGTTAACAGCAGTCCAGATGAAACACAGTAAGTAATAACTTGAGGTGATCAATAGGAAAGTAGATTCTAAGAGCATAGAGGATAAGCAGCTGTCCAGCTTTTGTACTGTTTAAGGCTTATTGTAAATATAAAGTGTGTGTGTGTGTGTGTGTGTGTGTGTGTGTGTGTGTGTGTGTGTGTTTTAATCTGGGAACTAAATCATTCAAGGCAGAGTTGAAACCTCCGGTATGGATTAAGTATTTCAGCAACATCTAAAAAATTATTTGCGTAGTCTGCAGAAAAAAAAAATGCTCTTTTAAGCATAGGGCAATTCAGATGCAATGAGATGAAAGAGATACTAAACTCCTCTTTTCTTTACAGTTTCCATTTGGTTTTGCATAGCACGCTATCTTGATTTGCTATGATTGTAACCTTGGAAATCACTGCCATCTTTGAAATCAGCTGAGCATCCATATTTTTCATAAATGCCCCTCTTTTTCTTGAAACAGAGTTAAGTTTGTTATGAAATCTTTAACTTTTCCTTCAAATGCTCAAAGATACTTGGTTATGAATAGATATACATGTATTAAAAATACAGGAATATCAGTTTTGTAGAGAAACCGTGTGGGGAGGAATGATTGGGGAATATTTGGGGGGGAGAGGAATTATGGGACGTATGGTGGGGGGGAACTCGGAAAGGGGAAAGCCTTTGGAATGTAAACATAGAATATAGAATATAAAAATTAAAAAAATACAGGAATATCTACAACATGTATAAGAGGGAGAAAGGAAAGAGAAATTGAGAAAGAATTTATCTCTAAGAAATCTAAATCTAAATTTCTTTACATAAACAAATGGATAATATAAAGGAGAACTGTATAAATGGCACAAAGAGAATATTTTCCTTTGTTAAAAGTAGGCTTTATCAGCGTCACTGAAACGCTCTCGTCTATTATTTTTTCTTATTATATTTTTTCTCTTCATGGAGTACAAGTAAGATTATAAAACTATTTTTTTTTGACATCTTTGTAGCAAGGATAACACATGACACCACTTCTCCACTAGTCACTTTTTTTTATTTTTTTTATTATTATTTTTTTTATTGTATATATTCTATATTTACAATTCATTTCCCTTTTCCTGGTTCCCCACCCCCAAAGGTCCCACATGTCCTTTTCCCTCCCCCTGCTCCCGCATCCACCCCCTCCCACTTTACTGTTCTTGTACTCTCCCCCAATGATGTTTTGGTCCATTCTAGCACCAGTGTCCACTCCTTTCTTCTTGTGAGACATCACTTGATATGTGATTTGTGTCTTTGGTGTTCCAAGCTTCTAGGCTAATATCCACTTATCAGTGACTGTATACCATGGGTATTCTTTTGAGACTGGGTCACCTCACTTAGTATGACATTCTCCAGCTCCATCCATTTCTCTAAGAATTTCATGAATTCATTGTTTCTAATGGCTGTATAGTACTCCATTGTGTATATATACCACATTTTTTGTATCCATTCCTCTGTTGAGGGACATCTGGGTTCTTTCCAGCTTCTGGCTATTATATATAAGGCTGCTATGAACATAGTGGAGCATGTATCCTTATTGCATGCTGGTGAATCTTCTGGGTATATTCCCAGGAGTGGTATGGCTGGGTCCTCCGGAAGTATCACGCCCAGTTTTCTGAGGAACCGCCATACTGATTTCCAGAGTGGTTGTACCAGCTTGCATTCCCACCAGCAGTGGAGGAGTGTTCCTCTTTCTCCACATCCTCGCCAACACCTGATGTCTTCTGAGTTTTTAATCTTAGCCATTCTGACTGGTGTGAGGTGAAATCTCAGGGTTGTTTTAATTTGCATTTCCCTAATGACTAGTGATGTTGAACATTTTTTAAGGTGTTTCTCAGCCATCCGAATTTCTTCAGGTGAAAAAACTCTGTTTAGCTCTGTACCCCATTTTTGGATAGGGTTATTTGGTTTTCTGGGGTCTAACCTCTTGAGTTCTTTGTATACATTGGAGATTAGCCCTCTGCGGATGTGGGGTTGGTGAAGATTTTTTCCCAATTTGTTGGTTGTCGATTTATCCTTTTGACAGTGTCTTTTGCCTTACAGAAACTTTGTAGTTTTATGAGGTCCCATTTGTCTATTCTTGCTCTTAGAGCATAAGCAATTGGTGTTCTGTTCAGGAATTTTTCCCCTGAGCCAATGTCCTCAAGGGTCTTCCCCAGTTTCTTTTCTATTAGTTTTAGTGTGTCTGGTTTTATGTGGAGGTCTTTGATCCACTTGGAGTTGAGCTTAGTGCAAGGAGATAAGAGTGGATCAATTCTCATTCTTCTGCATGTTGACCTCCAGTTGAGCCAGCACCATCTGTTGAAAAGGCTATCTTTTTTCCACTGGATGTTTTCAGCTCCTTTGTCGAAGATCAATTGGCCATAGATGTGTGGGTTCAATTCTGGGTCTTCGATCCTATTCCATTGATCTGCTTCCCTGTCACTGAACCAATACCATGCAGTTTTTAATACCACTGCTCTGTAATATTGCTTGAGGTCCGGGATATTGATTCCCCCAGAAGTTCTTTTGCTGTTGATGATAGTTTTAGCTATCCTGGGTTTTTTGTTATTCCAGATGAATTTGAGAATTGCTCTTTCTAGCTCTATGAAGAACTGAGTTGGGATTTTGATGGGAATTGCATTGAATCTGTATATTGCTTTGGGCAAGATTGCCATTTTGACTATATTAGTCCTGCCAACCCACGAGCATGGAAGATTTTCCCATTTTCTGATGTCTTCTTCAATTTCCCTCTTCAGAGACCTGAAGTTTTTGTCATATAAATCTTTCACATGTTTGGTTAGCGTCACTCCAAGATACTTTATATCATTTGTGGCTATTGTGAAGGGTGTCATTTCCCTAATTTCTTTCTCGGCCTGCTTATCCTTCGCGTATAGGAAGGCTACTGATTTACTTGAGTTGATTTTATAGCCAGCCACTTTGCTGAAGTTGTTTATCAGTTGCAGGAGTTCTCTGGTGGAGGTTTTTGGGTCACTTAAGTAAACTATCATATCATCTGCAAATGTGATAGTTTGACTTCTTCCTTTCTGATTTGTATCCCTTTGACTTCCCTCTGTTGTCGAATTGCTCTAGCTAGTACCTCAAGTACTATATTGAAGAGATATGGCGAGAGGGGACAGCCTTGTCTAGTCCCTGATTTTAGAGGGATTGCTTCGAGTTTTTCTCCGTTTACCTTGATGTTGGCTACTGGTCTGCTGTATATTGCTTTTACTATGTTTAGATATGGGCCTTGCATTCCTGTTCTTTCTAGGACCTTTAGCATGAAAGGATGCTGAATTTTGTCAAATGCTTTTCCAGCATCCAATGAGATGACCATGTGGTTTTTTTCTTTGAGTTTGTTTATGTAGTGGATTACGTTGATGGATTTCCGTATATTGAACCATCCCTGCATCCCTGGGATGAAGCCAACTTGATCATGGTGAATGATCGTTTTGATGTGTTCTTGGATTCGGTTGGCAAGTATTTTGTTTAGTATTTTTGCATCGATATTCATAAGAGAAATTGGCCTGTAGTTCTCTTTCTTAGTTGGATCTTTGTGTGGTTTTGGTATTAGGGTAATTGTGGCTTCATAAAATGAGTTGGGTAGTGTTCCTTCTGTTTCTATTTTGTGGAATAATTTGAAGAGTATCGGTATCAGGACTTCTTTGAAGGTCTGATAGAATTCTGCACTAAAACCGTCTGGTCCTGTGCTCTTTTTGGTTGGAAGACTGTCTATGACCCCTTTTATTTCTTTGGGGGTTATGGGTCTGTTTAGACGATCTATTTGATCCTGGTTTAATTTTGGTATTTGGTAACTGTCGAGGAAATTATCCATTTCCTCCAGATTCTCCAGTTGTGTTGAGTATAGGTTTTTGTAGTAGGATCTGATGATTTTTTGAATTTCCTCAGTTTCTGTTGTTATATCTCCCTTTTCATTTCTAATTTTGTTAATTTGAATACTGTCTCTGTACCCTTTAGTAAGTCTGGCTAGGGGTTTATCTATCTTGTTGATCTTCTCAAAGAACCAGCTCCTGGTTTTCTTGATTCTTTGTATGGTTCTCTTTGTTTCAACTTGATTGATTTCAGCCCTGAGTTTGATGATTTCCTGTCTTCTACTCCTCCTGGGTGAAATTGCTTCTTTTTGTTCCAGAGCTTTCAAGTGCGCCATTAAGTTGCTGGTATATGCTCTCTCCTGTTTCTTTTTGGAGACACTCAGGGCTATGAGTTTTCCTCTAAGCACTGCTTTCATTGTGTCCCATAGATTTGGGTATGTTGTGCCTTCATTTTCATTAAGTTCTAAGAAATCTTTGATTTCTTTCTTTATTTCTTCCTGGACTAAGGTATCATTGAGTAGAATATTGTTCAGCCTCCAAGCGTATGGGGATTTTCTGTTGTTTTTGTTGCTATTGAAGAACACTCTTACTCCATGGTGATCTGATAAGAGGCATGGGATTAGTTCGATCTTTTTATATTTGTTGAGATCTGTCTTGTGTCCAATTATATGGTCGATTTTGGAGAAGGTACCATGAGGGGCTGAGAAAAAGGTATAGTCTTTTGCTTTAGGGTGAAATGTTCTATATATATATATATCTGTTAAATCCAATTGCTCCAAAGTTTCGATGAGTTTCTCTGTGTCTCTGTTTAGTTTCTGTTTTCCTGGTCAGTCCACTGTAGATAGTGGAGTATTGAGGTCCCCCACAATCATTGTGTTAGGTGCAATGTGTGCTTTGAGCTTTAGTAAGGTTTCTTTTACAAATTAGGGTGCCCTTACATTTGGAGCGTAGATGTTTAGAATTGTGAGTTCCTCTTGGTGGATTCTTCCTTTGACTAGCAGGAAGTGACCTTCTGTGTCTCTTTTGATGACTTTGGGTTGAAAGTCAATTTTATCTGATATTAAAATGGCTACTCCAGCTTGCTTCCTGTGACCATTTGCTTGCAAAAATTGTCTTCCATCCTTTTACTCTAAGGTAGTGTTTGTCTTTGACTCTGAGGTGTGTTTCCTGTAAGCAGCAAAATGTAGGGTCCTGTTTCCGTATCCAGTCTGTTAGTCTATGTCTTTTTATTGGGGAGTTGAGTCCATTGATGTTAAGAGATATTAAGGAATAGAGATCATTACTTCCTGACATTTTTGATGTTATTTTTGTTTTTGAGTAGTTATCTTCCTTTGAGTTTGATGGAAGAAGTTTACTGTCTTGCTTTTTCTTGGGTGCCATTTCCTTCCTTGTGTTGGAGTTTTCCTCCTATTATCCTTTGTAGAGCTGGGTTAGTGGAAAGATATTGTGTAAATTTGGTCCTGTCATGGAATATTTTGATTTCTCCATCTATGTTGATTGAGAGTTTTCCTGGGTATAGTAGTCTTGGCTGACATTTGTTTTCTCTTAGGGTCTGCATGAGGTCTGCCCAGGATCTTCTAGCTTTCATGGTTTCTGGAGAGAAGTCTGGTGTGATTCTGATAGGTCTTCCTTTATATGTTACTTGGCCCTTTTCTCTTACTGCCTTTAATATTCTTTCTTTGTTTAGTACATTTGGGGTTTTGATTATTATGTGACGGGAGGTGTTTCTGTTCTGGTCCAGTCTGTTTGGAGTTCTGTAGGCTTCTTGTACATTCATGGGCATTTCTCTCTTTCTTAGGAAAGTTTTCTTCCATAATTTTGTTAAAGATATTTGCTGGCCCTTTAAGTTGTAGATCTTCACTCTCATCTATCCCTATAATCCTTAGGTTTGGTCTTCTCATTGTGTCCTGGATTTCCTGGATGTTTTGGGTTACAAGCCTTTTGGATTTTGCGTTTTCTTTGACTGTGGAGTCAATGGTTACTATGTTATCTTCAGCATCGGAGATTCTTATTTCTATCTCTTGTATTCTGTTGTTTATGTTTGCATCTACGACCCCTGTTTTCTTCCCAAGGTTTTCTATCTCCGAGGTTGCCTCCTTTTGTGATTTCTTAGTTGTTTCTACCTCTGTGTTCAGATCTTGGATGGTTTTGCTCAGTTCCATCATTTGTTTGTTTGTGTTTTCATGTAATTCTTCAATATATTTTTGTGCTCCCTCTTTCATGACTTCTGCCTGTTGTTTCAAGTTCTCCTGCATTTCTTTAACTGATTTTCTCACTTCCTCTTTATTGGTTTCTGTCTGATGGCCCATATTCTCCTGGAGTTCTTTAAGTGTTTTTTGTGTTTGGATTGTAAGAGCTTCTACTCTATTGATGTTCCCCTGCATTTCTTTAAGAGATTTGTTTATGTCTTTTTTGTGTTCCTCTAGGAGCATCATGACCTGTGCTTTTATATCTAACTCTTGTTTTTCTGGTGTGCTGGGGTATCCTGGACTTGCTGTGGTTGGCGAATTGGGTTCAGATGGTGCCATATTGCCTTGATTTCTGTTAATAACGTTCCTACGTTTGCCTTTTGCCATCTCTTTATCTCTGGCGTTAGTTGGTCTTATTGTAGATGGCGCCCTGCTGAAAGCACAGCACGCCTGTCCCCAGGAGACAGATCCCTTCTGGCAGCTTGTCTGTGCTGGACTATGCTCGCTCTGAGTCCAGGTCCCTGACTCCAGCTGCTAGAGTTCTGAGCTGTGCCCTGAGGCGGCTAGGTGTCCCCTCACTGCTAGTCCGCTCAGAGAGCTGGTCCCGGCTGGTAGTCTGCACCCGCAGTTGAGCTTTCTGTGCCCGGATCTCCTGCAGAGCTAAGCTAAGCTATAACTCTGGCCATGCACCTGATTCCAGCTGCTCACTGCGTCCAGTGTGCCTGCTGTTTGCGTGCGGGGGTCTGGGGCAAGATGGCTGCCCCTGCTGAAGGCACCGCGTGTCCTTGGCTGAGCTGCTCATACCCGGCTCTGCTGCTCCTTTCTGGCTGCGTTGTCTGTGCTGGACTATGCTCGCTCTGAGTCCAGGCCCCTGACTCCAGCTGCTAGAGTGCCGAGCTGTGCCCGGAGGCGGCCCGGTGGCCCCTCGCTGCTAGTCCGCTCGGAGAGCTGGTCCTGGCTGCTGGTCTGCATCCGCAGCTGAGCTTTCTGTGCCCAGATCTCCTGCAGAGCTAAGCTAAGCTATAACTCTGGCCACGCACCTGATTCCAGCCGCTCACTGCGTCCAGTGTGCCCGCCGTTTGCGCGCGGGGGTCTGGGGCAAGATGGCTGCCCCTGCTGAAAGCACCGCGTGTCCTTGGCTGAGCTGCTCGTACCCGGCTCTGCTGCTCCCTTCTGGCTGCGTTGTCTGTGCTGGACTATGCACGCTCTGAGTCCAGGCCCCTGACTCCAGCTGCTAGAGTGCCGAGCTGTGCCCAGAGGCGGCCCAGTGGCCCCTCGCTGCTAGTCCGCTCGGAGAGCTGGTCCTGGCTGCTGGTCTGCATCCGCAGCTGAGCTTTCTGTGCCCAGATCTCCTGCAGAGCTAAGCTAAGCTATAACTCTGGCCACGCACCTGATTCCAGCCGCTCACTGCGTCCAGTGTGCCCGCCGTTTGCGCGCGGGGGTCTCCACTAGTCACTTTTAAGAGTCCAGATATTTTTTCAGTGACAAATAGAGGATTTATAAAAAAAATTAATAAATCATAAATTAAGGAAATATATAAAATTCCTTGCACATAACATTGTAATAATTTTGGTAATATCATATAAATGACTAATGTGACTGCTAGGAAGGAAAGTTGCCAGATAAAAATTTTATACATAAATAAAACATCTCTCCCCTACATAATTTCTGTCTCCATGCTACTCATCATGATGAATGGATTCATTATTTGGTTCAAATGAACATGTTTTCAACATGATTTCTTATTGACCTTATCTCGTCAACTCTCAGAAATACACAAGGCTCAATTCCGATGAATATTTATGTCCTGCACAATCTCATGGGGTGAGCATGTCATTAGTGAGAACATGGAACTTTCTTTGGCTTCTAGGATAAATGCCAGTAAAAGCATGAGCCTCTTGAAACAGGAAGGCACATGCCCCTTTTGGAGGAGCCATAGCCCTGCTGTTCCAGGAACACCGCAGCCTTTCTGTGAATGTCGGAAAACAGGTGCATAATTAAAGTATGAGAGGTTGGGCTGCCCTTCTAAGGGCAGCACATCGATATTTCATTGAAACTTAAGATTGAATCTGTTATAATAAAGAAAACCAGGGAAGCAGACGGGGCCGCAGGTATTTGTGGCCTGCAGGAGACATTGGTAATGAAAACTCAAAGGCTCAGGGCAAAGGAGGCTGCCCTGAGTGACCCTTATTTTCTATCAATTGCTATTGCTTCGTACCTGAACTCTTCATCTTGTCTTTCTGGAAGGTTGGCACTGTTGTTCTCCCTGCTTCGTCTGAAGCTGATTTTCTATAAACCATACTTCTTCATAGAGACTTTATGCTGTAGAGATATAGAGAGCAAGGCTTATCTGTCAGCTCCTTCAGGTCTCATCCAAATAGCATTGCCAAATGGGAATTAGCATTCTTGGTTCTCTCCCACGCTTTATTCATTATCTTAATGTTTCAATTGGGAGTTATTTAAACCTTTAGGTGGCCTTCAGGACTTGGCTGTTGTGCAGTGGGGAAACGGGGAGCGGGAATCAGGAGTGCCCTTCTGCCTCACTCACACACAGTACTGAACAGAAATGTCTTCAAGGAAGAATTAACTTTTGCTCATAGTTTCAGAAGATCCCAGTCTCCCATAGCAGAGAAGACATGCAGTTCACTTCAGGGTAGCTGGGAGTGTATGGTAGACTATGTACACATTACAGAGATCAAGAAAAGGAGAAGCAGGCTGAGCCAGGGGCTGAACAGAACCTCCAAAGACTCACTCATGGCAACTACTTTCATCAGCTAAGCCATGCTTTGTAAAGTTCCATGGCTTCTCAAAGCAGTGCCATCAGAGGGGAACAAGTTTTTAATTTTCTTTCGATCGGATATTTATTTATATTTCAAATGTTATCCCCTTTCCTGGTTTCCCCTCTGGAAACCCCTTATCCCATCTCCCCGTCCCCCTGCTCTATGATGGTGTTTCCCCCACCCACCTACCCACTCCCTCCTCCCTGCCTTGGAATTCGCCTACACTGGGGTATCGAGCCTCCCATTGATGTCCACCCAAAAAGACCATCCTCTGCTACATATGTGGCTGGATCCATGGGGCCCTCCATGTGTCCTCTGGGGTTGGTGGTTTAGTCCCTGGGAGCTCTGGGGGAGGGGTCTGGTTGGCTGATATTGTTCTTCCCATGAAGTCGCAAACCCCTTCAGCTCCTTCAGTCTTTTCCCAGACTCCTCCATTGGGGTTCATCCAATGCTCAGTCCAATGGTTGGAGCAAGGTTTTAAAATGCAAGCTTCTGAAGGACATACTAGATTTACATCACAATGGGGAGGGGGAAAAGGAAGCACACAGAGGCAAGTTATTCTGGGTCATTTAGGGCTCGGACCAGGCTTCTAGGCTTTCTTTCCTTTTTCATTGCCTGAGTATTCTTGAAGCCTGAACTCCCTGGTATAGGTAGGTTATATAGGACAGACTGACACACCCACAAAGTGCACAAAAACCTGTGAACAAAGAGGTAGGGAACTTTAACAGGAGGCAAGAAACTCTGGGAAGAAGCTCAAGTAGGTGGGACTTGGAGTTCCAGCTGTCCAAACATGAAGAATAGCCTTCTGTATCTTCTCTTTGGATCTAGCTCTGTCTTACATAGAGGATCAGTGTAATCTTTTCAAGGCACATTATTTTTTCCTTTTAATAGCTTTGTGACACATTTCACTTCAATTTCTTTTTCTGTGACATGGAGATAAACAATTATATATGACCAAAACTGCCAGGTAAAATACAGTAATCAGTTAAATTTGAATTAACACAAGCTGCATATAATTTTTAATATGGTTGTATGATGCAATATTTTAGACCTACTGACAATGCATGCTGTTTTGGTTGAAGTCAAATTTAACTGCTCTTTTTATTTTAAATCTGAAAATTCTGACTATATACGCACCAAAAGTAAACAATGATTTATTTAAAAAGCATAACAGTATGAACAATGACACTATTCTAGAATCACCATTTTGTACATGACAATTTGGGGTTTTAAAAAGACTCCTGTGATATAAGGTGATTTTTGTGATTCAATATTATTGCACTTAAAATGAATATGAAGGGCAAACAAACCTTGAGCATTTAATGACAGCAACTTTATGACAAAGAGAACCCACTCTGTCAAACAAAAAAAAATATTGTTTCTTTTAATATTTTAATTTAAATGAGTGGTCTTTGAACGGCAGCTCAAGCATTCTTGTGCACATCTTTCATTTATTTTTTAAAATTTATTTATTTATTTATTTACACTCCAAATGTCATCCTCATCCGCCCTCCGTCCACCCTCCGACTGTTCTACATTTCATACCTCCTCCCCACCATCCTGTCTTCATGTAGATGTCCCCACCCCACCCCTACCATAGGTGTATCTTCTCTGACTAAACCCAGACCCAGAAGTCCTCTGCTGAATATGTGTTGGGGGCCTCGTATCAGCTGGTATATGCAGCCTGGTTGGTGGTCCAGTGTTTGAGAGACCTCAGGGGTCCAGGTTAATTGAGACTATTGGTCCTCCTACAGGGTCACCCTTCTCTTCAGCTTCTTCCAGCTTTTCCCTAATTCAACCACAGGGGTCAGCAGCTTCTGTCCATTGGCTGGGTGCCAATATCTGCATCTGACTCTTTCAGCTTCTTGTTGGGTCTTTAAAGGGCAGTCATCCTAGGTCCCTTTTTGTGAGTGGTCCATAGCCTTAGTAATAATGCCAGGTCTTGGGGCCTCCTCTTGATCTGGATCCCACTTTGGGCCTGTCTCTGGACCTTCTTTGCCTCAGGCTCCTTTCCATTTTCATTACTGCATTTTTTTCAGACAGGAACAATTATGGGTCAAAGTTTTGACTGTGGGATGGCAACCCCATCCCTCACTTGATGCCCTTTCTGCTGCAGGTGGGCTCTACAGGTTCCCTCTCCCAATGTAGGGCATTTCACCTGAAGTCCCCTCTCTGAGTCCTGAGAGTTTCTTACCTCCCACGTGTCTGGTACATTCTGGAGGATGCCCTCAACCTCCTACCTCCTGAGGTTGCATGTTTCCATTCTTTCTACTGGCCCTCAGGGATTTCAGACCTTTCCCCCCACCCAGCACCCAATCAGGTGCCCCTTTCCTTCCCAGGTCTCTCAGTCCCCCCTTGTTGCTTTCTTCTCCTCCCAAGCAGAACTTAGGCATCCTCATTTGGGCCCTTCACCTATATCTTGAGTATTTGGCACTTTTATTGTTTTGACTAATATTCACTTATTAGTGAATACATCTTTATTTGATGGATGGTGAAATCACTGAGGAATAAACCTCTTGTTTGACATATATACATTTATGGATATTCTCCCACGAATTACCTCAATATTTGATCTTTTTTTCTAGTGATATCACTTATGATAATCAAAGCAAATGCCATTTGTACTCGTTATGATACAATTCCTTTTCTAGATTAGTAAATCAAAATTCTATCATTGATATTTGGTTTAAGATTGAAAATATGGATTCCTTGATTCCTAGTTAAAACATCCTCATTACCTGTGTTCATAACTCTAGGCTTATTGTTTTTTAAAGAAATGCTTTTAAGTGTCATAACACAGTTGATACTGTGATAGACTCTAAATACTGGGCCTCCTCTGAAGCAGCTCGTCACTGTGTCACTAGGTTTCTTCGTATGCATAAGTCATGTCCACCCATTATGCTGTTTCTCTGAAGCACTGTTCACCAACATCAGCCACTCAATGTGGTGAGTGAAGGTGTAGCCCAGTCAGCAGACTCAGCCATCAGAGGCTGGAATGGAATCTATCATGCTTAATTCTGCTGTCACTATAAAGTAGGCCAGCACTGAAGAAGGAAATAGACATGAACTTGGTCTCTGCTTTATGCTCCTGTACACATAGAGCTTACTGTACTTCTGTCCCTAATAAAGGAAAAAATTACCATGTACTCCTTATATGCTTTAAGGAACTGAGGTCACAGGACAACATGTCACATTTAAAATATAAATGCATTCAGTGTCACATGCATTCAGGGACTCACAGTCAACACTACCTACCCTAGAACTCAATCAAATGTAACTCTGTGACTATGATGAAAAATATCTTGCTGATGGAATGAACAGTGAGTAGATAGCATCATAAAACCTGCCCCAGTAAGCAGAGGGACATCCTGTTGGTCCTGTCGAAGCTGGGGCAGAGTCAGAGCAGGAAGGGGAAGGCCTGGAAGCACCTAGGATGCAGTCAGTGCTCCAGATAGCCAAGGTCCCCGGGCTCACTTTTCTTTCTTTGCTTTTTATATATTTTTTAAAAACTTATTTATTTATTATTTATTATATGTAAGTACACTGTAGCTGTGTTCAGACACACCAGAAGAGGGAGTTGGATCTCATTACAGATGATTGTGAGCCACCATGTGGTTGCTGGGATTTGAACTCAGGACCTTCAGAAGAGCAGCCAGTGCTCTTAATCGCTGAGCCATCTCTCCAGCACCAAGGCTCTTTCAAAACAGCTCAACAGAGAAAGGTGAGCTCAAGAAAAGAACTAGAGGAACTGATACAGTTTAGGTTTTAGTAATTTATGTAGCTGGCTTTTAAAGGTTGGTATAATAAAACATTTACACATTTACATGATGATATGCTATCTCTGCCAAATAGTCTAGAGTCTAGTTGTACATGGATAGATTGAATTCAACTGTAGTTAGTGGCAAAGTCTGGACCTCTTTTTTGTTGTTTATAAACAAAAGCAGACATTTAATAAATAAATAGACATTTAAAGGGAACCTGTTTTGTACCAAGAACTGTGTTGAAAGTAGACTTGTTTGGAGCTCATTCACTTGAGATTATAGAGATGGCAAATCAAACGTGAGGACAGGTGAGAGGAAAGGAGCAGGCTAGAAGGTCCCTTAACTGAGTCCCAGGGACCTCGGGGAGGGAAGGTCAGAGTAAAGGCTGAAGGAACCTACCCAGCACCCAGATGAAGGGAGGAGTAACAGCCCCAGGGAGAACATTTCAGGGTCTGATGGCTAAGGCCCCTCTCTGACCTTGCACTTCTAAGCACATCAGTATAATTAATTCAGTGCACGACTCCCCAAAGTCCAACTCATTAATAAGGAAAATGGGGAAAATTTAAAAACAATCAATTAACATCCAGAGAACTTAAAACCTAAATTAACAAAGGACTATTAATAGATGTGTATACTTCAATTTACTAACTTTTTGGAGAAAATGCTACATTGTACTTGTGAAATTCCAAATTAAATGAATGCCATTTCTTAGAAAATCAGCACCTTTAACATTTAAAGGCATGCCCTATGATGTATTATTTAAAATGTGTAATTCGATTTTTTTTTTCTGTATCCGTAGGAAATTCAAGGCATTTCTGGTTTTGAGGATGCCCCAGGATGAGCATGGGGCTAGTCTGCTCATGCTGACCTGGCCTTAACCCTTTTTGTCAGTTCCTGGTCATTGCTCACATACTATTTGGGTAGCAGTCCCCAGAAGTTCTTCCAGCAGTGGTTCTCCCATTTGTGGTCTATTACGGGCTGAAATACTAAGAAACCAATTCATTTAAAGGTTTTCATTTTTTTCTCTTTTGCTGGAATTTTTTTTCTCAAATAATGTACCCTGATTACTCATTATCCATCTATTCTTCTCAGCTCCTCCCCAACTCCCCTCCCATCCAGATCCACCCCTTTTCTGTCTCTCATTAGAATATCAAACGGCTTTTTATGGGATTATAATATAATAAAATAAAATAACAAAATATAATAAGATGAATCAAAAACTAACACATTAGAATCGGACCAAACAAAACAAATAAACAAGCAAACAGAAGGTAAAAAGTCCAAGAGAAGGCACAAGAAACAGAAATCCATCTGTTTGTTCCCATACTTAGGAATCCCATAAGAGCACTAAACTACCCAGCAGACCTGTGGGGTTAAAGAAAAGAGAAGAAAAATAAAATAAAATAAAATAAAATAAAATAAAATAAAATAAAATAAAATAATGAAATGAAATGAAATGAAAATAAAGATAAGGAGCCTCTAAAGATGCTGCTGTTTGTTTTCTGTTGGTCGTCTATAGTGGGCATGAAACCTACCTATAGGAGTAGTTTGTTTTCCACTTGGGAGATGCTAATTTTAAATTTGCAAGTGGTTATTAATTAGTGATGGCTTCTGGGTTAAGGATGGAGTATGTGTCTACTTCTCCTTTTAGCTCTAGGACCTCCTATTGTGCAGACCCTTGCGGGGCCTGTACATGCTGCTCCAGTTTCTCTGAGTTTACATTTGAATCAATCCTGTTGATTTAGAGGACCTTGTGACCTTGGTGTCCTCCATCTCTACTGGCTCTTAGACTCTGTCTTTTCTTCCACAGGATTCCCTGAGCCCGGAGGGAATCTGATTTGATGGAAAACTCCCTTTTAGGGCTGAGTATTCTGAGGTCTCTCACTCTGCAGAGTGTCTGGTTGTGGGTCTCTGTATTTGTTTACATCTCCTGAAGGAGGAAGCTTCTCTGATGATGGCTGAGCAAAATATTGACCCATGAGTAATGCAGAGTGTCATAAGGGATCATTTTATTGCTTTCCTGTCTAAAGAATAGTATTACTTGCTATTTCATTGGTCTGTGGGATATCTACTTCCAGGTTTTTAATCACCCAAGCAAAGTCACACATGGGTTCGATTTCATGCAGTGGGCCTTAAGTCAGATCAGACCTTGGTTGGTTACTCCCACAATCTTTGTGCCACCATTGCACTAGCATATCTCACAGGCAGGAGACCATTGTAGATCAAAAGGTTTGCAGTTCAGTGTTTCCATTTCTACTTCGGTAGTGTACAGAGCACATAGGATGAAGGCTCTATGTAGACTTCATGTTTAATGAGTTGGGTAAGTATTATCTTCAGTAATGGGGTTTTGTCATCAGCTTGTCAAGAACAACTTACAGTTTTGGCAATAGCCTCAGTTGTTTGGGGATTCCTGTGGGATTCCTTTGGCCAACAACTCAATTATATGTAATCCAATCCAGGTACTGAAAGCTCATTTGGGGACAAGATATGGGCATTTGGGGCTCTGCATTCCCTATTATTTGGTGATTTTATTTATATCTTCTTCATATATGTATATATTTTAGGAATCTCTAAAGGTTTCCACACTACCCCTTCAAGTGGTTTCTAATTTTAATTGTCTCTATCCCTTTCCTTCCCTTGTCCTTCTCTCCCCTCCACTTTATCCCCTTATCTTAGTCTTCTGTTCCTTTCATCCATAATTTGATAGTCAAAGTTACCAGAAGGCTCACTCCTGCTTGCCCTGAAGAGAATTTCAGTCATTTCTCTGGCTCAGTTCTCTTTTCTTTTGAGGCGCCATTTTCAATAGAGATCCAATTTATGCAAATTGTATATTATATATAGAATCATATAATTAATTCAGACAAAGTTTAGTATAATTACTCATTTGCTTTGAAAAAAATAGCAATAACAATCCTATGTGCCACTCTTTTTTTCTTTACATAAAAAAATATGAGTGTTGTTTAGCAAACGTTATGTTTCTGGTATGGAGTTCCAGCAGTAAGAGAGGAGAGGGACTAACTGGTGATTCTTTTTTCTTTAGACTTTATTGGGAGTTAAATCACACCATGGTGTGAGAAGATGCTGTTGCAGCTGATATGTGTTCCCCCAGCACCTTCGCTCATGGGATGCTTACCACACATGGTACAGGTAGCTTTAGTATTGAACAGGAGCAGCATGGAGGTCAACAACATCTCTTACAGATGGGGTACAAAACCTTAAGCTGTACAGGGCTGCGTCCCAGCGCTTCTTCCTGTTAGTCTCTCACAGAGACTCTGAGCATGATTTTGGCTGAAGCTCCTCTGACTTCCACATGCTTCTTATCACCCATGGGCAGACTCAACTAGGTTATATCGCCAGTTGCACAGTTTGGATGCAGTTCTCTATGTAACCATCACCTGGGCCAGCGTTTATTTGCTTTAATTCAGTTGTAATGTGACTGAGGTGATGGAAGTGTTCATGAAACACACAGTGGAACAAAGAGTGAGCAGGGCTGGGCTGGATAATACGGCTTGGCTGAGGGTAATCTGCAGCCCGCCAATCACTCTTTCCATGCGCTAAATATGCTGCAATAAAATTTCCTTTTCTACACTTGTGGCTTCTAATTAGCTTTGAAATCATTTTGTGGTTTGGTTTAAAAGTCTGTCTTCTCTCTTCAGTGATTCCTTTGGGACTGGTTGTTCATTAAAAAAAAAGAAAAAAAGAGAACATTTTGCATTTTTATAGTTCTGTGCACTGGACCATAGAGGAGCAGCAGATGTTGCTTGCTCTTTCCCACCCACGCATCCAAATGTGAATAATCTTGCTACTCCTGGCAAACTTTCACCGAATACAGCATCTTTGAGCACTGCAAAGACTCCATCCTACCAAATGTTCATGAAGAACCAATGCAGCCGGGCGTGGTGGCGCACGCCTGTAATCCCAGCACTTGGGAGACAGAGGCAGGCAGATTTCTGAGTTCGAGGCCAGCCTGGTCTACAGAGTGAGTTCCAGGACAGCCAGGACTACACAGAGAAACCCTGTCTCGAAAAAACGAAAAAAAAAAAAAAAAAAAAAAGAACCAATGCAAAGAGTGCACTTAATGGTGAAATGAACATCGCATACGCAAAAGGATCTTCAGTTTGGAGTTAGGTAATCCTCAAGCTGCCAATAAGCCATGTGTATTTGGCTAAATTTTGTATTCCTTTTAGGCTTCAATTTCCTCATATGTAAATGGGAGATAATGCCACTCACAGCACTTGTGCCTGTCACGCACTTAGCACTAACAGTTGAATTTGAATTTTATTAGTCTCATTTGAAACATTGCTACTGAGAGATGACAGCTTCCTCTCAACATTTTCTTTTATTAGGTCTTCCGTGGACACCAGCTTCTATCTTTTCTCTAAGGCTCGAGTTTCTCTGTCTTCCTTGACTAATTCCTGACATATACTAATGACTTTAGGTCTATTCACCCTCAATATAGGTGAGGTAATTGATTTTAGTTTTGCTATTTAAAGGTTTTCAAGATACTTTATAATACAAAGATAAGTTAAATACAGGGAATTAGACTTTAAAATGTAATGCTGCTGACAGCGATGCTATGGTATTTCTTTGGATACTTTGTTTTCTCAATATCCATTAAAAGACGTAGGAGGCTCAAGTGGCACTAGGGACTTCATAGGTAGAGAAGATGACTGTAGAGAGATCCATGTCAGAACATTGTAAGACTAGATGCTTGAAGTTCACTCAATATTCTTATGCATATAAAAATACATACACACATTTTATACATATATATATATACATATATATAATATGTATATATATATATGTATATAATGTGCGTGTTTATGTACTTCACATGTACAGATACATGCAGAGGTCAGAAAAGGGAATTGTGTAATTGAATCTTTTAGTCCTGGAGTTGCAGGGATTTGTGAACTGTCCTACCTGGGTTTTGGGATCAAACACAGGTCCTGTGGAAAAGGAGTAGCTCTTAACTGCTGAGCCTCCTCTCCAGTACACTCTACCCCATTTTTTAGTATGTCTCTGAGTTGTGTATGTGCCTGTGTGGTTTATGTATATGCATGTGTCCTAGTATGTATACATATTTGCATTCTTGGAGACCAGAGGGAAAAATGAGAACAAAGAGTTGTTCTCAATTCCCACCTCATTCCTCCGTGGCAGTCTTTTGTTAAACCTGAAGCTAGTGGTGTTCAGTTAGGCTGGTGGCCAGCAAGCCCCGGCTCTTGTTCTGTTTCTGACTCCTTGGCACTTGGACTTCAAGCATGCACAGAAACACATCTAGCCTTTCCTCAAGTGCTGGTGTCCAAATTAGTGCTGAGATATTATTAGATCCCTATTCTTACATTCTTAAAAAACTAAACAGCTTGCTGTGTTTTGACTTTAAATCATTGTCAGTTTCCGGGTACATGTGTTTCTGTCACTGGTTTTCAACAGCATTACCTTTAACCAATTCAAGCACACATGGGCACGTATAATGATGTGGGGAGACTTTGACCACTCCTTCTAGGAATGTCTATGTGTAAGTTTTGTCTGAATTACATATCCTTTCCCCCCCACCTTTATTTATATAATTCTTTACACAATTGAGCTAAGTTAATCTTTCTTTGTGTTTGAAGGGGTATATCATGTGTTAGTTTGCTGATGCCTGCGAGTGGGGGTGCATATGTGTGAATGAGCATGTGTTTGCATGCTAGAGATTGTTTGTGTCAAATGTCATTCTCAATTGCTTTACATTTTGGTTTTTTAGACAGGGTTTCAAAACTAAAGCACATTGACTTATCTAGACTATCAATAAGCTTCAGGGCTCTCATGTCTTTGTTCTCTCAGCTCTGGGGTATGACACTGTGCCTTACATTGTTTTTTTTAAGGTGCTATAGATCAAGCTGAGATCCTTATGCTTACACAACAGGCATTCTCTCTCTCTCTCTCTCTCTCTCTCTCTCTCTCTCTCTCTCTCTCTCTTTCTCTCCATGTATGTATGTATATAGCAGGTTTCATTATTATGTCTAATGTATGTTTTTGGTTAATCTCCTTTCCCTAGACTTCTTCATGATCTTTCCCCTTGTACCCTTCAGTCTATGGTGTTCCCTCTTCCATGTTCGTATCACCTGTGTTAACTTGCTCCCCACCCCATATTCCTCCCGTAAAGCCTACTTTTCTCTTCTCACGAACCTCTTTCTTGTTTCATGATCCATCTTCAGTAGAACCTAGGATGAGCTTTGGTCTGAGACTGGGTTATATTACTTACTATAATGATTTCTAGATTCATAAAATTTCAAAAATTTTATTATTTCATTTTATTGACACATGGATAAAATCCCATTGTATATTTATTCTTATGTTATCACCTAAGACCATATATTTCTCATACATTAAAACCTGTGATTAATTGTGCATTAATTTTTGTGGAATGTGAGTTTAGTTTCATCTTACTTGCTCTTGTTCTCATTTTTTCTTCCTTCTGAATATGGGATGTACAATTGTTGAAGTGCCATTTTTGAAGCATCTTTTCCCCTTCCACATTAAATTGCTTTGGCTTCTTTGACAGAGGTCACTTCATTATATTTTTGTGGCTCTATTTCTGGCTGTCTTTTCTGTTCCATCGATCTGTTTGTCTAGAGTTTGGCAATTTCATAGCATAGCAATATAGCACATCATGGAAGCCTGTCTCCTCAGTCGCCTGACATATTTTTCTTCAGTATTGTACTCGTGACTCAGAGTCTCTTACCCATTCACATTTATGCAACAGTGAATTTGCCAGCACCCATGATTAGCTTTCTGGAATTTTGATTAGGATTGAATTACATCTGTGGATGAAGTTGTGAGCTGGTATGTTAACAATGTTGAAGTTTGCTCTCCAAGAATACATAGAACTTTCTATCTATATAGATTTTATTTTTTCCTTCAACAGCCTTTTATACATAATTAATTAAATTAATGGTTTGTTTTTGTTGTTAATGTTATTGTTCTGTGGTTCAATATCAATTAAATTTTAATCACTTATTGCTGGTACATAGGAATGAATTGCTTTTGAAATATTAACTTTATGACCTTCAACCTTGTAAAGCTCTTATTAGGATGGGAGTTCATTTGTTGCTGTTGGTTATTTGGGAGTTTTATACACAAATGATTACCTTATCTATAAAAACTTTCTCAGTTTGTGTATTTTTTAATGTCTTACTGTTTTATGAGAATCTTATGATATGCTCTCAAGTACAACTGGTAAGGAACATATTCTTCCTCTTCTGTTCACATTCAGAAAAAATCTAGTTTCTTAAGAAGTGTGCTGGATGTTTCTTGAAGATATTTTCCTACCTGTTTCTTATTAAGCTCATGAACTTTGGCTCTTTTCGGTTTTTGGACAGATTTTCTTTTTTATTATAAATAGTATGACTCGTGTCCCAAGAATCTGCTTTAGTATACTTTTGATTTAGTTTGTCAGTGCAATGGGTTTTATTAATTGCACTTCAAATGTTTGATTTGACTTCATTCATAGAATAAGTGTTACTTCTTATAAAAAATTTTTAAATATGTTTTCAGTTAGATCTTGTGTATATTATTCAGAAACAAATTAAATAAAACAATGAAAAATATTGGTCTTCCTTTTTCAATTCTCTCTCATTTTTATATGATCATATGCTAACTCAGGTCTCAAGGAGTGAAATAAAAAATATTCTGTCTTTCCCCATATTCTGGAGAAGATTGTAAAAGGCTTGATAGAAAAAGTTGTTCACTCATTCAGTTATGGAAATTTTACATATTTTTGAAGATAATTATTTATTTTCCCAATTTCCTTAATAAAAATTTATTTAAAATTATATTTCTTGTGTGTTGGACA